>JAUELO010017277.1:0-20699 GCA_032357855.1 Amphibolips quercusostensackenii
AGTAATAGAAATGAATAGGATTACAAATAGGGACGATCGTTCGCTCGGAAAACGTTCGCTCGATCAACTCGACCATTCTCGCTCGAACTACGCACTCACTGTTTGTTCCGTCTCTCTCCTCTCTCTCTCTTAAAATCGCACATTCATTCGTAATCGATATCGCTCGATAGCCGTAATTCTATATCGCTCAAAATCGCGCTAAATTCAATTTGTGCAAACTTAAACTGTATTGTAAAAGTAGAGATAACAAACTATTCTTATCACTGAATTTCAGGTTATGTTGTTCTGACATGGTCTGAAGAAACATGTTGGTCGGACGTGGACTAGACGAACTATACAAGTTTTTTGATTCTATCAATCAATTACACCCTGAAATCCAATTCACCATGGAAATTAAACAACGAGAAATTAACTTTCTTAGACGTACTGGTTTTTAAAAGATCTGATGACACATTAGGTCATAAAGTTTAGAGAAAACCCATTCATACAAACAGAAACCTACATGCCTTCTCCCACCACCACCCTTCTCAAAAAATATCGGTCATCAACTTCCTTGTATACAGAGCTGTCCCTATAACGAGTAAAGGTGACTTGCAAAAAAAATCACAAAACGCAAAGCAAACACGAATATAGAACAATTACACAAATAAACAAATTCATAAAGCAATAAGAAAATGCAGTCAAAATAACAAGTCAACACAATCTGCTAGAGAAAGGGAGAGAAAAACAACCACTACTCTAGCCTGCATCCAAGGAATCACAGAACAAATAGGAAGAATTCTAAACAAACACAGTATTCAAACCATATATAAACCACCTGCAAAAATAGGACAACTTTTCAACAACACTAAAGATAAAAAGGCACCTCTCAGTGATCCTGGAGTATATAAAATCCCTTGCTCTCGTGGTAAAGTCTACACTGGAGAAACCAGGAGAGCCGTGAGCCAGCGTGTAGAGGAATATGAGAGTAAAGTCAGGCTTAAACATTTTGCGCAATCAGCACCAGCTGAGCATCACACCGAAGCAGGACATAGCATTTTATTTGACGAAACAAATATCATCGCAAAAACATACAATATTTTTCCAAGAAAACATAGAGAAGCAATTAAAATCTTAAAGCACCCTGATAACATCAATAGGGACATTGATTATAATACCAATCCGATTTGGCTTCCTGTTCTCCCGGGTTTTTTTTTTTTAAATTAATTGGCCAATCAGGTGCAACCAGCCTCCATAGTAAGGCGCTCTGGCCAATTACAGGCATCGTAGAAAGTATATATAAAAACAACATGACCTGAAACTTCAGTTCCATGTTAGCCCTGAAGGAGTGAACTGTAATTTTCACGAAGCGTCGTCAAGATTCGTACTTTTGCACACGATTTAAACCTGAAAAAGTCTTTTTTTTATTATAATGAATCATCGTAAAGTCATTTAATCTGTAATCAAAATTTGTAAAAATTTACGAAATTTGGGGAAATTCATTGAAATTTGTGAAAATCTATGATATAATTTTCTGTCTTGCCCTTACTTTTTTTGTTTCATTGGGAAATAGAGAAAACTTATAAAAAATATGCAATTTTATAATGACATGTAATTTGTAACAAATCCGATTGATCCAGCTTATACTATTTATCAATTTAATCAGTCATAGCTCTCTTTGTGTATACGTTACAGGCAAAGTGTATAATCCAGGCATTATATAAAATCCGTAGGCCTTATATATAATGCTCGGCACAAGATAGGTAAACTATATATTCCTGATTTTAAATAAAATAATGCAGTTAAATAAAGGCGTGATAAACATAAGAGCACCTACAGAATTCAACATACGTTTACTGCCTGTTTATGACAACACGACATACTGGAATAACATTTTGATAGCCACTGAACTTTGTCTTTCGCGCAAAAACACTTATTGGTTTAGTACATTGTTTTACAGTAACATTTAAACAAACTTAAAAAAAAAGATTCGTGACAGGCGATTTGACAGCAATTATTTAATCCATTTTTTATTTGAAAATAAATAAATTCAATTTTTTTTTAATTTTCAGAAGTGAAATTACATTAACATTTTCGGGTTTATAAAAAAGATCTTGAATTAGTGAAAGAATAGGAAGATCCAAATTCATACTCGTAAATATTGGCCTTTGATTTTGGGCGATCGATTTCTCCTTCACTCAACTAAGTACTTATTATTAGCATTTGGCTAATTAAAGGTTAAAAGTTTCTAAGAAGTATTTCTTACGTAAAAATTTCTTCAGTAAAAAGTACTTTTTTTTATTAATTTAAAAAATAAAAAAGGTATGCAACTCTTTGAATTTTCATATTTTCGTTCTTTGGGGACGCATCACACCAATAATAAGGGGTTTTCTCGGAAGTAGCTTCTTCTTTTAGAATGTATCTTTTGCGGTTTGATAGAGTTAAGTAATATCTCGAAAGTAATTACTTGCTTTTTTCAATTAAAAAATAAAACAGTTATGCTACTTTTTAAATGTCAACGTTCGAGCTTCTTTAAGTTTAGAAGTAAAAAAGTTATTGAGCTCTTTATGTTTTAAAATCAGAATTTTTGGTACGCGCCGTTCCTTTGACAAAGGTTTTCTCGAAGATGGATACTTTTTTTAAGATGTTTGTTTCATGGTACGATAAAGCCTAATAAGTACCTCGTACCTTTTTTGCATTATTTATTTAAAGTCAGTTGCGTAAATGTTAGACAGTTTTTGTTTCTGCTGTAATATTCGGGCTTTGGCACTTATGACCATATGCAGTGTGGCCCTTTATTTAGCTGCGACATTAATTTCAGAAAAAATTACCTTTCTTTTCTTCAACACCCTGAGATACCTTTGGGACTGAGCACAGATAAAGTCAAATTTGAATCTAACACTAAATTCAGGGTATCATTCCCATGCAACAAAAATTATTCTTGGTAGAGTGAATGGTACCATTATACAAGGTATCATGTCTTTCAGACTTAAGGTACGAAATTTTGCCTGCTGTCGATTGCATTTACAGTTTTTCGATAAAAAAAAATAGATGGTAGTTTCGTATCCAGGGCCCAGGCCCCCATGCAACTCATGCGTCAAAAGATTTAAGTAAAAAGTACCTTTTTAATTCTTACACAGGGGCTACATTCGCCTCAACACAAACAAAACCCTTGTCACTGCTGTTACACACTTAAACACGTAGTGAATTCAAATAGCGCACATTTCACAGTTTTCAAATTTATTTTGAATGCGACGAAATCTGTGCAAAAGTTATAAGAATCAGTAGTAAAAAGCGCGGTGGCAGCTTGATACAAAGTAAGTAATTTTTAATAAAAACTGCTGTTAGAGATCAAAATGACCAACAGAAAATGTTTTATTTGTGGGTTGTCTCAAAAAGGTTTTATTGCTTTCCAAAATTCACAAAAGGAAAGAAACTTCTTTTGCAGTGGATTAAAGCAAGTGAAATGCTTCTATCCTTAAGCATCTACTGATAAAAATTGCTAATAATTCATATGCTTGCACAATTCATTTTGACGAAAAATATTATATTTATATAAATTTGTCAAATTCTAAAATCTTTACCTTGAATTTGCCAACTCCGTTGAGTGCTGGCTTTATTTATCTAAATTTTTTATCATTGTTCTCATAATATGATACATACTATTGATAAATTGAAATGTTTGGGTTCCGCATTTAGATCCTGAACTTGTTAAAAATACCTTTAAAAATTGCTCTCACGGTTATGATAAAGTAAATCAAACGCAGGGAAAAATGCCTCTTTGAAAAAAAAAAATTTGCATTTTCGAATTGCCACTTATAAAAATTTATGTGCAGCGTCCCAAAGCAAATATAAGTACACAAATAATATTAGAAGGTTTTATTATTTTATAATTACGGAAAGACACAAGTTTTCCATTTTTACTGTACTTCGTTCCAACTTAAAAGGAGAAAAGAAAATTTTTTCTAGTGAATACAAAACTTTATAAAAATTATAAAGCTTTCTTTAATATAATTATAATTTCAACTTTTGAACCTCTAAATATTTAAATTTTTTTGTAAAAATATTACGAAATAAAACAAATTTCCTATAAAAAGTTTTTCCGTGCATACAATATCAAGAAATATCAAAAAATAATTTATTTTTGATTTAGAAGCAATTGTTTAGAAAAAAAATAAAGCGAAAGTTCCAACTGCCACCAAGGACTTAAAAAAATTTGCTGTTTTGAAAAGAGTCTGTAGCAGTATTTAGATCCTACAAAGCACGCAAAAAACTGGACAGATTATAGAACTTCAGGACGAGGACAAAGCTATAACGAATAGTTTGTTTGACTTTATTTCAAACAAATGAAATAATTTTCACTAATATTTAGTAGAAAAAATTAGACATCCAGTTCGGAAATGGAGAAAAGTAGACGTGTGTGAGCTTGGTGCAGCAATTTTGCTGGATAAAGATGGTAGTGAAGAAGGAAGATATGCCAAGAGATGAAAAAAAGGTAGAGTAGGTGGTTATAAAAAGGTGAAAGTGAAATTGTGAAATTGGATACAGTAAAAAAGGTGTAAAACTCAAAAGTGAGAACCAGCACGTGTGAGTTTGAGGTTAGGGGACAAACCGGAAGTCCACAGGAGAAGAAGTGCTGGAGACGAGAGTGGCGAAAGAGTCAACTAGGACGAGGCGGTAGCTTCACTAAAGCAGTGGAAAAGCAGAGAGAGCAGAAGCAGTGAGTGAAGGGAGAAGTCTCAGCTGGTGGAACAGCATAAGGAGTGGGAAAGAAGAAAAAGAAAATAGAGGCTTGGTAGAAGATGAATAAAGTGTAATGGGAAAAGGAGTGGGAACGAGCAAACCTGGAGAGCAAGAGCGAAAGGGAGAAGTTATGAACAGAAATGGCGAAAATGCAGCAGATCATACAGGAACTCAGCTTCCAGTTTGAAGGATGGGTGAAGAAGGCAAAGTCAGATGATTTGAAGGAGGAAAATATGTCAGCAACAACGAATGAAATGAAGATGAAAGATGGGAGCTGTCAGAAGGAGGAGGACATTAAGGTGCTGGAGGTCAGTGGAGATGACTGAGAGGTGCTGAGTGTAGTGGGGAGCCTAGCGGCACGCATACAGAGGGTAGCGAAGGTAGAGCAGTCTTGGAAGATTGATGGAGGACTAATGCTCGAGCTGAAATCGATGGAAAACAAAACAGATTTGCTGAAGGCAAGGAATAAGCTCACGGGCTCAGGATTATGGGTTAAAGAAGATTAGATGGTGAGAAAGAAGTCAGTGGAAGAATGGCTTCGAAGAGAGAAGGAAATGCTGGAATGTACAGCAGTCGAGCTGAAAATCAAGTACATGAAAGCGAAATTAGGCGAGACAGGCTGAAATTGGAACGGGAAGGAACGCAGAATAGAGGTGTTTCGGCTGGAGGAGAAAGAAGAGGACCATTAGGGAAAGAAGAGAGAAACGGAGTAGAGAGTAGTGAAAATGTCAAAGTGAAAAGCAGAGCAAAGTGGTCAATGGTTTGAGAGAGAAAATGTGTTGAAAGGGAAGGAATTGCAGTATGGGTTAGGATGTAATGTACAGTAGAAAGTGAAAAAATGGCAAGAAAGGGAAAGAAGTTATAGGCAGTAAGCTGAATTTTGTAATTTTGAATTTGTGATTGGACAATCTAACAGTTCAGGTAAAGGAAGAGTTTTGTGTCTGTAGTAAAGAAAGGAGGATAAAGTAGTTTAGGGGTGCAAATTTTCGTTTATAGTACAGAAGGATAAGTGAGTTTTTAAAAGTTAGGTTTAAAAGCTTTGTATGGAAAATTTTTGCAATTGTTCTTTAAGACTCTCAAGCCCGTAAAAGGGAGAGAGTAAAATAAACACTAAACTAGTAGGAAAAATAATTATTATAATAATTCCTATTATAAAATAATAATTATCATAACAATTATTAAAAAATAATTATTATGAGATTATTATTAAAAAATATTAATTGCACCTCGTTGAAACTGAATTTTTAAATTTTTTGCTAATGATCATAACGATATAGAAACGAATTTCTTAGGAGAAAATCCTTTGTGCATAGAATGTCAAGGGATATCAACAAATAATTTATTTTTAATTGAGCAAGAATTGTTCAAAAGAAAATTGAACAAAAAATCCGAAACAGAACAAAAGAAATTGGGCAGATTGTTGACCTTTAGGTAGAGCACAAAGTAATAATAAATAGTTTGCTTAACTTTCTCTTAAACAATTAAAATCATTTTTACTGAAATGTAGGCGAAAATGTATCATGGAGAGAATTTGACGAATATGTTAAAAGTGTACTTTTATTTATTGCATTCAGAATTTAATTTCTTAAAAGTGACCAAAAATTTTAAATTACAATTTTATGTGTATCGAAATACACGTTATATTAACACTAGATGTAAAAATTGATTCAATTCATTATTCCTTAAAATTTTTCTAGATGTCATGAATAAAGGTTTATTAAAGCTGTTGCCGACTGCAAAAAATATACATTTTTTTATATTCGTATTGAAACTTTCGTTGCTAAATTTATCAATGACATTTTCAATCTAGATTATAAATTTTTTCGATATTAAAATTTAAATCCATAAAAAGACCGTTATACAGCCAATAAAGACAAGATATGCGCAGAAAATTAATATATAGCAAATGTAGGCAAGATACGTATGAGTATGAATTAGTCAATATTCAGCTATTGAAGGACGACATGAGGAGCATCGTATTCTTAAAACCATCTGTTTCTTTCGTCAGCGTCTCTTACGAATTCATGTTATAATATAGCAGCATCATTATTACGGCTCTCAGAAAAGTATGGTCCTTGGATGTCAAAAATGTAACCATTCAATGCGACAAATAATACTGATTTGACCAAGTGCCGTCCTTTGTGGACAAAATCACTGTCGCAGAGTTCTAAAGTTACTGCTTTTATGTGAATAAAAGTATGAACCGTCAATACCTGTTTTTGATATTCTTTTATTTCTTTTCGTTGGCGACTACTTTCAGAGTACATATTTCCGTCACTGCGGGACAGTGTGCTACTTTTGTTTATGCTATTTTTTTGTTCCTTCTCTTTCAACTTCGTAACTTCATTGATGAGTATACATTAGACCAGTTACGTTGTATAGTCAGTCTAATTTTTTTTAAATAGAATTACTAGATTTTGTTTACTAAAACAACTCCTAATTCAATACTCGCATTCTATGATTGTAAATCATTCATAATATCGTCTTGCTCATGTCTTGCCTTCATTGGCTCGATATTGGCAACATTCTGCTCATATCTGATATATTGATTTCCTGTCCATATCTTGTCTTTATTGACTGAATATTAGCAACAAATGACAAGTTCATCCCTAATGACCTCGAAAAATAACCTGTGCCTTAAGACCATGACTTTCTTTGCATTTTCTTGACAAAGCGAAATAACTTTCATACCAATCATTTTTTTTCTTTGACCTGCAATTTTTAAGATATTGGCCTAAGTGTATCACATTAGTTCGATGTTCAACCTCTGTAATTCGAAAATTGTCTATGTCCGGACATCGTGCCCATTCACACTTCTGATCGATGTGATAAGAACTACAATTTTACAAAGTTTAATCAAAATCCACTGAAAGCCTTTTTATGTACATCTTGTGCAAGATCCCTTGTAAAGATTCTAATATGCAATTAATACAATTTGATGGAAATACTGAACATTTTAAATTCGTAAATGCACACGATGCTAGAGAAAAAAAGAATTTTTTAATTCCTTTTAATTCGTATAGAAAGTTGCATGCAGACACAACTAATATTTACATGAAAAATAAAATGAAATGAGAAAGCATTCTAGTTTTCTTTCAGAAAAAGGGAGTTTCGGGACAATGAGGTTGATTGAAATAATTTTAATGAGGTTATTGATAATCTCTATTAAATAATGTAGTACTAACGACTCTAGCGCTTCAAAATATTCCAATGTATCAGAAATTATTAATTACGTTATATCAAGCTGACACTGTACTTCTTATCACTAATTTCAAATACTTTGTCAACATTTTTTATCGCATACAAAACAAATTGGATTACTGTGAAATGCGCGCTATTTAAATATGCTATGTGTTAAATGTGCCCCATCAGTGACGAGGGATTCGCCTGGGGTGAGGCGCATGTAACGCCTCTGTAGGGGTTGAAAAGGTACCCGTCAGTTAAATCCTTTAACGCTTTTAATGCATGGAAGCTTGGGGGACCTGTTCGTACCGTAACTACGAGCGAAATGGAACCCCCATCTTGAAATGATCTGCAACAAAATTTATCCCAGAGTTTTCACTGTGAGAGAGTTGCGTTCTGCAGGCACTTTAAACTACTCTATCCCCCCCCCCCTGTTACTACTTTTTAACACTACTGGCGAATAAAATAGTTAATTGTACAGTTGAAAAATTTATTTTTTAGTTAAAAAAAATAATTTTTTACATAATAGCTAAAAAAAACAATTTTTATGTTATAAGCTCGCTTCGAGTGCAGAGCTTTGGGGACTATACATTTTTTTAATGGAACTGGTAAACTAAAATTTGTTTTTGCCGACAAGGTTCACACAGACTAATAACAATTTACACATCTTGACGTGTAACGTTTATATATTTAGTACAGAATTTTTCGAGCGCGTTTAGTCTAATTAAAAAGTTAAAAATAAGTTTTAAAGTTTGTAAAAACCGCGACTTACGAACTTAATTCTGAATCAAATATCTAAAAACAAAAATAAATTAATTTAATAATTCATATAAACATTTAATTACAAGCAAAAAATAGTATTTAATGTATTATTAGCAATTTGAAATTTTTTTAGCAGCAAAGAATTATAATTAGCGACAAAAACTCGCTATATCCAATTTTTCACTAATGGGATTCTTTAGGGTCCTGTAAAACAGACAAGTGGGGGTGATATTAAAAAAAAAAGTTTTGATTAGTATTTGAACAATTAGTAATTAAAGACAAAAAAGTTTTGGTGCATTTTTAATTATTTTTTAAAAACTAAGGTAAATCCCATTTTTATATTTACAGGGCTTTTAGTGTAAATTGTAAGCTATTTTGAAAAATTTTTTCAAAGAAAGTCGAATATTTTTTTTTGTTTCGAAATTTAGAATAAACATTTGTTATTGAAAAATTTGAAAAATTTTAAAAATACTTTTGTCAAAAAACATTTTTTGACTGCTTCTTGTCATAAATAATTTAAAAAAAAACATGTTAATATCGTTCAAATTACCAAGGTAATGAAAATGTTATATGCAAAGTATACAGGGTGGACCATTATAATCTATTATGAAAAGTAATTTAGAGTTTTAGTTGGATATTGAAAAAAGTTTTACACAGAAGTTGAAAATGGTAGAGTGGGTCAACTCCTGGTACCAATGAACTTGACCTTGAATTCGATTTTCAAAGTTATTTAAAGGTCAAAGTGATTTTTTCAAATGGAAACCCCTTCTTTTGATCCTAGATTTGGAAAAAGCGGAAAATTTTACGTTAAAAATGATATTTTTATAAAGTTTATAGCAAGGTCGAATTAAGGTTATATTCTAATCTTAAATTAGCTTTTCAAGGTTACTTTTAGGTTATTTTAGGTTATTTAGCGCAAATTCGACCTTCAGTCGACTTCGCTATGACCTTCATAAAATACAACTTTGAATGTTAAATTTCCCGCTCTTTTCAAATCTAGGTTCAAAAGTAGGGGTTTCTATTTTTAAAAATCACTTTGACCTTTAAATAACCTTGAAAATCGAATTGAAGCTTAAGGTCATTGGTACCAGTAGTCAACCCCCTCTGCCCCTTTCAACTTTTGACTAAAACATTTTTTTATATTTAAACAAAATTCTGAGTTATTTCCCATAATAGATTAAAATGGTCCACCCTGCATTATCCAGCAATATATATATTGCTGGATTATGCAGGGTGGACCTGCATATATATATATATATAATATCTAAGTATTATATATAATGCCTATAAGGGACCAGGCAAAGTGTGTAACAAATCTTTTGTATTTGAAAAATTTATCCTCATCTAAATTTCATACTTGTGTGATTTTAAAGATATCAAGATGAATTTTCATTAAACTTTTTTTATTGTCATGAACAATATTTTAAAACAACATTTTAATGAATTTTTGGATTTTTTGAAGTAAAATCTTCAAAGTCAGTTTTTTAAAAATTTACCTTTGATTTCGTTAAAATTGTTTTTAACGATAGTTTACAATATGATTTGAAAGTCATGTAAATGTAAAAATAGAATCTTTCTTAGTCTTCGGGAAATAATTGAAAATAAATTAAATTTTTTTTCATTTTTTTTAATACAAAACAAAATTCATTTTTTTAACATTCTTACTTTTTAAGATATTTCTTTTCATTGATAATTAGATATTTATATAAATTATTTAAGCAATTTTTTTCAGGATCTTCAATTTAGAACAGAGTTTGTATTTTGCGAATTTTCCAACTTTCTTAACTTTTATTCAGTTTGAAAATTATAGTTAGGTAATGATTAATTCAAATTTAAAGAAAAAATTGTTTAAATAATGAATTATTATTGTTGCTAAGATTGCTTTTAATAATGCTTTTTTTCTGCATTTATCAACTTATTTTGCACTTAGAGCTAAGTATTACTCAATGCAAATGTAAAAAGTGAATAAAAAATAAAAAATTTCAACAACAAGAAACAGCAAATGCCTAGCATTGTTAAATCGTGTAGCTATTAACAGTGATAATTAATGTAAATAATTTATTTTTGCATTATTCTCAAAGGATATTGATCTAAAATCTCGCAAAACTTAATTTCGTACTTATAAGGTTTTTCTGAGACCTTTCAAAACAGATCTTATGGGGGTGGTGTTTAAAAAATAAATTTTGTTTAGTATTTCACGGCTAATTGTGAGAAAAAATGTTAAGTTTTAACTCGACTCACCTAATATTAACGATTCTCAATAAAATTTACAAAAATGTGCTTAAGACATAAATATGTTTTAGGCACGAGGGTTCAGCGACATGTCGACAAAAAAGAATCGATAAGAAAAATGTGTAACGTTGACGTCATCTTCTATTACGTGTCCGCTTCTAACATATTCACGTTATCATTGTTTTGCTTCACTTCTACAGAAGATAGTTTAACTTACAAAGTGTGTGAGACAAAAAACGGTGTTTTAAAAGAAGAAAGGGAAAAAAGGGACCGTGCAAGGGTGAAAAAGAAAAGAGAAAGGGACAGTGGAAAAGGAGGTAGGAAAAAGGAAAAAAGGTCAAGGGAAAAAGGGTCAAGGAAAAAGAGAATTGAAAAGGGAAATTGGAAAAGTGGAAAAGAGTGAAAGGGGTAAAAGGCTAAGGGGGAAAGGGAAAAGAAAAGGAAAGAGGAAAGGGAGCAATGGGAAAAGTTAAGGCGGAAGGGAATAGGGAAACAGGAAACGGGAAAATGGGAAAAGGGGAATTAGAAATTTCGACACGCACACACACACATATATTTTTTTTAAAGTGAAACCCGTGTTAAACTTTATCATTTGAAATGGAATTGTTCATTTTAATGAGAGTTAAGGTCAATTTGAATTTTCAATTTAATCTGAATTAGTTTTTATTTGATATGTGATGGAACTTAGAGCTGTCATACAAATTTTACGGCGGCCAAACAGGCCTTTCCCACACGTTCTGCGCCCACATTGTCGATACGTACAGGTATTAATTTTAGCCCCCTTATTCTTCCACTGATTATAGATCTTTTCTTCTAAATCTAAAAAGCATAGAAAAATAATTATTTTTGGGCAAAAAACAAAGTTCAGTGTCAGTCAAAATGTCGCGCTGGGATTTGCTACTTACACGTTCGTTGGAAAGAATCTAATTTGGTGTTTTCTCGATTGGTGACGTCACAGTGAAGTAATGTGTCATTCAGTGTTCTAGAAATCTAAGTTATACAATGCGCATCCTTAATTTACCCCTTCACCCTGCAAATGCGCATCCTAACTCAGATTCTTTTAAACGAGCGTGGTTGCTCGTCCCGGCCTGCGGTGATTCAAGAAAGCATCGTGTGCAACGAGCGGAATACGTTGCTTATGAACTCGACTGATTTGCCATGATCGTTACGCTCGCGTTGCACACTTCATGCTCGTTGATAATCGGTGCTTTATCCCACTTGTTGTGAAATCTACTAATATTTATTAAAAGAATTGAGGTTGATTGCCAAACTGAAAACGAAAGTATAAACCATCCTTATTTTTCAAAGCAGAGGAAAAACTGATTGATAGTATAATAAATAATCTGATTAGCAGTGTAGCGGTTATGTAAAACGTTGTTGGCATCAAGATCGTCGTTCTGAGGATTTTACATGAAATCCAATGAAATCTTGTACAATCCTTTAAAATAGTAAAAAAATCGGATAAAACCCTTCAAAGCTTAATTAAATAATTTAAAAACTCTTAAAGTTTTTGTATTATTAGAAATCCTGATATTTTTGCAATTCTACTAGGTCTGTTGAAACTACTTTACAATCGCGGAAAATCATTAAAATTTTGTGAAAATCACTTAAAATCGCTTAAATATGTGAGATCTCATTTCATCTTTGAAACCCAATAAAATTTTTGCAATCTCTTAGATACTGTTCAGAAACCACGTACTATTTTCCGAAACGGTGGGGGGTAGAAAAAGGTAACAAATTTTGTGACCTGGCCTCAGAGAGTGCCGTCTTGAATAGTAAATACTTGTTATGACTTTCAGTAGGGTTCTTCTAAAAAATGCAGTGCAAATGAAACATTTTTTGTATTCGTTATCTGTAAAAAAATATTGCATCTATCGTAGTGCATCATTTAAGGCAAAACACCTAACTGGAGCACCGCTAGAAACCGGAAAAAATCTTTGCGATCCTGGGGTCATGTGTTAATATTAACTGATTTTATAATTATATTTGGGCTTTTATTAGTTTTAAGCTATAGCAAATTTTTGAAGTATGTTTAAAAAATTCTCCAATAAAAATCCTTGTATTATATTTTACAGATGGACCTTATGAAGAGAACGGCATAACATCAAGACCACGCCGAGGTAGTAGTTGTATATATAGTATATAGATATAGTATATAGATATAGTATAGTATTATGTATTGGTAGTATGAACCCATTTTTTTATTTGTTTCATTACTAGTCCAGGCTTACTAGTACATGAAATTTTTTTTTAACTAAAAGAAAAATGTTATACAGAAAAAAATCAAAATTCAATTTTTTTAACCGCCACTTAATTTTTCTCGATAAACAGCTGCGGCTCCTGCACAGTGAAAAAAAAGTTTAAAATGATACTGAAATCAATATGATTTTAATATGCAACAAAATTGATACCAAAATAAAGGGTCGAAAAAATAAACTTAAAAGTTAATCAAAGTAATTTAAAGGGACAGATCATTATGATCTCAGAGTTCAAATGATGGTTGGGGCAAAATACTCTGGAACAAAAATGTTTCCTTTTTTTACTGTGTAGAGGCTTATAAAAAAAGTTTCGAATATAAAATCAAAAGTACGTAGTCTTATGCAGGAAATTTGATTGCGAATTTTTTTCTGTTGACAAACATGTTGTGGCTTTTTCCGTTTTTGAAGTTAACCCAAAAAAACCGTTAAAAAAAATTATAGAAAACAAAGTCCGTTTTTCGCACATATGTAGCAAATCGACGAGTTTACGCCAAAGACGAAGTACTATGTATTAGTATTAGTAGATTATATTTCTTCTGAATCATTTTTGATTAAGAACGTACATAGGATTAAGAAAGTAGAAGAAAGAAGCTAAACACATAATATTACGAGTATGTAGCGCATTGTATTGTTTTGGTTGACCTTGATGTCTATTTACTCACTGGCGCATCTTAGGATTTTGTCGAATCCCAGAGCAATTGAAATTCATATTTTTATACCTTCAATTCGGACAAATAAATAATACTTCGTCCTAAGCGAAGAAAGACGCAGAAATGGGACACGTAGCCCAAATAAAACCCTTGTAACTTGTTACTGGTGATTTTTTTCTAATGACATATGAACAACCATGAGGCTGAAGATATGAATGTAGGATTTATGCAATTCATGAGGTAAAAGTTTATAACTTATGTTCAGGCAAAAATTTTTATTAGTTATTCACTCTGCCATTTGTAGAACATTAGAAGAAATATTTTTGAAGTGGAACTTTTTTGAGCACAGTATGCCATTTTTGCAAAAGGAATAAATTGCTAAGAATCGTTACGTCGCGTTCATGGAATTCACGGAATTCATCGAATTCATGAAATCAAAGAAACTCTTGCGTTTCAAGAAATGTATGGGATGCAAGGAATTCATAAAATTAAAGAAGTTCATGGAATTCAAAAAATTTATGAAATTCACAGAATTTACGGAATTTAAGGAATTTGTGGAATTTAATGAAATCATAGAATTTAAAGATTTTATGAAATTCGAAAAAGATCAAGTAATTCTGAGAATTCAAGACATCTATGAAATTTAAGAAATTCATGGATGTAACGTAATTCAAAGAATTTATGGAATTTAAAAAATGCATGGTATTTAAGAAATTCATGGAAATCAAGGAATTCATGAAATTCAAGGAATCTATGGAGTTGAAGAAATTCGTTAAAATCAATGATTTTATGCAATTTAAGGAGTTCATAGAGTTTAAAAAATTCATGGAATTCATAAAATTAAAAGAATTAAAGAGATGCATGGAGTGCAAGGAAATTATGAAATACAAGGAATGCATTGAATTAGTATAATTCATAGAATTCATAGAATTTAATAAATTGACGAAATTTAGAAAATTCGCGGAACTTGCAGAATTCAAGGAATTCAAGGAATACACAAAATCTGAGGAATTCAAGAATTCAACAAATTTTAGCAATTCAGAAAACTTACGGAATTTACCAGATTCACAGGATTACGGAATCTATGAAAATCACGGGATTTATTAATTACATGAGTTAAACGGATTCTCTGAATTAATAGAATTCATGGAATTAAAGCGGTTTATAGAATTCATGAAATTCAAGAAATTAATAGAAATCAATGAATTCACAGTGATTAACAAATTCAAGGAATTCAGTGAATTCAAGAAATGCAGGAACCTCAAAGATTTTATTCAACTTCAGGAATTCTTGAAATTTGAAGTTTTCGCGAAACTAAAGGTATTCACAAAATTCAAGAAATTTATGGAATTCATAGAATTACGAATTTTATGGAATTCAATGAATTCCAGGTAATGAACAAATATTAGAAATTAATGGAGATCATTAAATTTATGGTATCGGAAGAATTTATGAAATTTGAGGAATTTATGGAATTCATGGAATTCAAGGTAGTTATGGCATTTGAAGAATTTATGGAATTCAAGGTGTTTATGGCATTTAAGGAATTTATAAAATTTAATAAATTTATGATATTTAAGAAATTTATGGAATTCATTAAAGTCATGATATTCGAGGAATTCGTGGAATTTAAGGAATTCATGGCATTCAAGGAATTCATGGAATTAAAGAAATGCATGAAGTTCATAATATTCAAGGAATTCATGAAGTTCATGAAATTCAAGGAATTCACGAAGTCCATTGAATTCAAGTAATTTATGGATTCATGAAATTAAAGCAAATGATGAAATTTAGAAAATTTAATTAATTCAGAGAATTAAAATAATTCAAGAATTCAAAGAATTAACGAAATTCACAGAGTTACGTAATTTATGGAAATCACGAAATTCATCAAACAGATAGGAAAGAAATGAA
This sequence comes from Amphibolips quercusostensackenii, assembly GCA_032357855.1. Taxonomy (NCBI): domain Eukaryota; kingdom Metazoa; phylum Arthropoda; class Insecta; order Hymenoptera; family Cynipidae; genus Amphibolips; species Amphibolips quercusostensackenii. The sequence continues at coordinate 15,722 of JAUELO010017277.1, forward strand.
TTCTCGGTAATTCATAAAAATCATGGAATTCAAAAAATTCATGGAATTTGACGAATTTACAAAATTCAAGGAATTTATAGAATTCGAGAAATTTATAGAATTTAAGGAATTCACGGAATTCAAGAAATTCATGGGAATTAATGAATTCACTGTAATTCATGAAATTCATGAAATCCGAGGAATTTATGAAAGTCGAGGAATTAATAAAATTCGAGGAATTTATAAAATTCTACAAATTAATAGAATTCAAGGAATTCATGGAATTCAAAAAAATCATGAAAATCAGTGAATTTATGTAATTCGAGGAATTCAATAAATTCGTGGAATTCAATAAATTCGTGGAATTCAAGAAATTCATGAAGTTCATGGAATTCAAGCAACTCATGGAATTCATACATATCAAGCAAATTATGGAATGCAGGGAATTTAAGGAGTTCATGGAATTAAATAAAATCATGAAATTTACGGAAACAACTTAATGAAATCCATAGAATTCTAGAAATTTATGAATTTCAAGAAATCGATGAAATTTATGGAGTTAAAGGAATGGATAAAAATAAAGGAGTTTAAGAAATTCATGAAATCCAAGGAATTAAAAAAAATCCATTAAACTGAAGGAAAATGTAGTATTTGAGGGAATCATAAAATGTAACGAATTTATGAAATTTAAAGAATTCAAGAAATTGATTGCAATTAAAGAATTTATTGAATTTGAGGACTTTATTAAACTATAAGTATTTGAGAATTTCATTGAATTCTGGGAATTCACGGAACTGGCGCAATTTACTAATTTACCGGAAATAAATGAGTATAAAATTCAAGGAATTTACGGAATTAAAAAAGTTCAAAGAATTTATAGATTTCCCGGAATTCAAAGAAATCACGAAATTTAAGAAATGCGCAAAATTTGTGAAATTCAAGGACTTTGCAGCATTCACGAAATTAAAGAAATTCACAGAACTTATGTAATTCAAGAAATTTGTGCAATTCACGAACTTCATTAACTTTAAAAAAGTTATTGAACGCAAAAAATTCATTTAATTCAAGAAATTTATAGAATTCAAGAAATTTATAAAATTCATGAAATTCCACGAATTCATGGAATTAGTCGAATTCATGGAATTTAAGTATTTCATGGAATTTAAGTATTTCATAGTATAAAGGATTCGTGGAATTCAAGGCGTTCGTAAAATTAAAAAAATTCATGGAATTCATAGAATCCATAGAATTTAAGAAATTCATAAAAACATAAAAGTGTGTAAAAATCAGCGAATTCGTATAATTCAATTAATTTTTTAGATTCAAAGCATTTATGAAATTTAAGAAATCCATGAAAATTGAAAAGTGTGTAGAAATCATGGAATTTTGTAGAATTTAAGTAATTTGTTGAATTTAAAGAATTTATTAAATTCAAGGAATTCATACAATCAAGAAATTTGTGGTAATCAAGGAATTCGTGAAATTTAAGGAATTCGTATAATTCAAAGAATTCATGGCATCAAAAGAATTTCAAAAATTTTAGAAATTCAGTGAATTCGCAGAATTCACGGAATTCACTAAATTAGATTTACGAAATTCACAAAATTACGCAATTTATAAAAATCACAGAATTCATTGGATACATGAATTTAAGGTATTCAGGGAAATCTAAGGAATTTATGTAATTCAAGAGGTTTATAGAATTTTTGAAATTCATGAAATTCAAGAAATTCATAGAAATCACTTAATCCACGAAATTTAAGAAATTCAAGGAATTCGCGAAATTTAAAAAATTCATGGAGTTCATAGAATTTATAGAATTTAAGAAAAACAACGAATTCAAGAAATTCATAAAAATAGTTCAATTTATTAAATCAGAAAAATTCATGAAATTTACGGAATGGAAGGAATTAAGGAAATGCGGAAAATTCATGAAATTCGCAGAATCCATGAAATTCAAGGAAGTCACGAAATTCATTGAATACAAGAAATTCACGGAATTCGAAGAATTGACAGGATTGAAGAATATCATAGAATTCAAAGAATTTATAGAATTTAAGAAATTTATAGAATTCAAGAAATTGAAGGAATCCATGAAATTTAAGGAATTTATGAAAATAAAGGAATTCATAAAATTGAAGGAATTCCTCGAATTCATGGAATTCATGGAATTCAAGGAATTCATAAAATTCAAGGAATTTATAAAATTGACGGAATTCATGTAATTAAAGAGATTGACAAAATGCTCAAAATAAATGAGAATAAGACAATTTGCAGCATTTACAAAATCCAGGAAAATTATGGAAGTCAAGGAATTTGTCAACTTCTTAGAATCCAAGAAATTATGCAATTCAATAAATTTGCTGTTACTAATGAATTTATCGAATTCACGAAGATCATAAAATTCATGGAAACAAAGAGCTCAATGAAATTCTTAGAATTTTAAAAATTTATGAAATGTAAGGAATACATGGAACTCAAGGAATCCATGTAATTTAGGGATTTCATAGAATTTGAGAAATTCATAGATTTCACGATGTTTATTAAATTCAAAGAATTAAATGAATTCAGAAAAGTCATTTAATTCCAAGAATTCATGGAATTTAAGGATTTCATCGCATTTTGAGTATTCGCAAAAAATAAAAAAATTTACAGAATTCATAGAATTCATAGGATTCAAGAAATCCATGGAAACCAAAAAGTGTATGGAAATCAGGGAATTCGCAGAATTCAAGTAATATCTGGAAATCAAAGAATTCATAAAGTCAAAGTATCAATAGAATTCAAGAAATACATGTAAGCTGAAAAGTTTGTGAAAGTAAGGGAATTCGTAAAATTTTAGGAATGTTTGAAATTCGAAAAATACATTTAATACAAAGAATTCATAAAAATCAAAAAATACATGGAACTTAAGAAATCCATGAATGTTTGAAAGATACATGGCAGAGAAGTTGTCTCTTTTTACGTAGTTGCCAATTTGACGGCTTACACGTACTTAAAGCGAATCATTGTAATTCGTCTTCAAAATATCTATTCTTCATGTTGTTAGCTATTGTTATAAAATGATGATAAATCGCTGCTTGTGATGAGTAGCTTTTTTCCTTGCATGCTCGACGATGTTGAGCATTTGTTTTTAGCAATTATAAGATTCCAACAGTAGTCTGCTGAAGCGTTCACACTCCACTTACCTTTGCCCCTTTCTTGATTGTAGCGATATCTTGATGAAATTTTTCACCCTGTTCATCACTAACTGCTCTCATATTTCTTGGGCAGAAGCCTAAGTGAGAGTGCATTATGTGAATTTTTAGTGACATGTTCACCTTTATTTCTGAAAAGTTTTCCAACATCGGATCAATCATGTATTTATAGTTTCTGAATTTCCTACTTTCTCAGAAATGTCTATTACAGCTTTCACTGACAACCATGTTTGTCTTTTATGTTAAGTCAAGATCTTTTAAAAATCGCCATCTAGCATTAGTTGTCAGATTTGTGGTCCATAAAAACTCCCTTCTTAATTTTGAAGTCACTAAGCTTAGGAATTTTCTTTTCAAAAAAAGAAGACCAACTTCTCCGTTTCTATTGATCGCTTTGACGTAATTGTCCACGATCTCAAGCTTTATATGTGATCTTAGTGAAAAGATCTTTTAGGGATGAGCCAGTGGTTTTTGAGAAACGTTCATCTTTCTAAGTTCTAACGTCTGTCGCGCTGGCCAAACTTTAAAATTGTAATATTTGTCTCGTGCTCTGTTGTCATAGGTGCATAGCAAGCAACAATGTTTTGTGTAACCAGATTGCAATTGAATGAGAATTCCTATTATTTTAAAATCATCACAGATAAACCATTTATGCAGCTCGTAATCTATTTTGTCAAGTACAAGTTTAATGACATCATAGCACAATTTTATGTTAGTGTCACGAGCAACGGGTTCTGATGGATATTTGCTTCTGTTGTGCAAGAGAACAGCCTTGAAACTGTATTTCTTTAAATCAATGAATAAACGCCAATTCCCTGGTTGATATTTATGACCAATGGCCTTCACTTGTCCATCTACATAGTTGCAATAGATGACACTATCTTGTCTGAAAAAATGGAGTTCAAACTTTTGCTCGATTTCGATAATGAGAGATTTTTACATCTTTTTTAAACAAATTTTTTTCTTTAAGTCTAGAGCCCAAGATTTCTGCCTCATTTTTAGATAAATTATGATCTCTCATCAAATCATTTAATTTTTTTGGATCGAATAACTGTGGCAAGTTTCTGGTAAGCTCATGTTCCATAGTTTGATTTTTATCAGAATAATTAATTTCTCCTGCTTCGCGTTTTTTGAAATTAACCAAGAGATACTTTTAACGGTCAGACGCAGCTTTTGTCACGAAAGAAACATTAGTGTAAATTATGGAGTCATTGCATCTAGATGTGTAGCTATTAACATTTGTCAAACAGAAATAACAATTATCGATATGGTTCAGAGGTTCTCCCCATGGAGTAAGGGACAAAAGTGAAGATATAATCAAAATTCCCTTGATATACTGACCTCAATAAAATGGCAAAAGTCAAGCAGCAAATTTTTAGTATCTTATATTTTTTTCCATTTTCGGCCTTGATCTGAAAAAAAATCTCGCAACCTTCTCGCGTTGCAAAATAAATTTTTTGTCTCTGTTTTTGTAGGACAAAAACACCGCAAACGTAGCAGAAGCTATCAGGATGATTTTTGCAACTACGCTACATTTTGCGATTGTTGCAGAATGAGGGTCGAATCATAGCTCACAATCAGCGCTAATGAATCGGGGTTTAATAGGAATGAGTTTTAGTCCTAGAGTATGGGTAGCATACATGTGACTCCGCAGAGCACGATACGCAGGAGAGCTCAGAGCTGTTGCTTGTGACATAGTGGAGGGTAGTTGCACATGCGCAACTCCCAAAAAATCTTAAAAATCTGACGTGCTGCAGAGAAATTGAGGCTAGATTCGGATTCAGCACAAAAAACTACTCTAAAAA
>JAUELO010017278.1:0-11209 GCA_032357855.1 Amphibolips quercusostensackenii
CTCACTATGGGTTAAAGATGATCAATATGAAGATCTCTTTAAAAACCAAAGTTTCACCCCTGAACAGAGCTCCGGATTGCTTTCCGGAATAGGTAGAGTAGACAACTGAAACTTAAAATTTCTTATAATAAATTACTTTTCGTATAGGAATTATTTACAACAATATCAATTGATGATAAGACAAAAAAAAAGTTATTTTATATCAAGCTGTTATACCTGAGATTAAGTAAAATAATCCTGTAAAAAATAAAAAGTTGATGCGTTCATAAATGCGAGCTAATTCATTTTGTTTATAACGATTTTTCTATAACAAGGACAACTTTTTTCTTTCACTTCTCGTATAAATAATGAATTTGAACTCAAAAAATTTAGCAAATATCAGTTTTATTCATTAATTTGTTTATAACAATCAAAGAAATTTAAGACTCAAATCTAGAAAACAAATTTTTTCAAATAGAGTGTATACGTACTAATTTTATTTGTTTTTAATCTCAAAAAATCTTTTTAAAATTTATTGACTTTCAATTTAAAAAAACATTTAAAAGCGGTTAGGATATGCGATGTATGCTTTATGCCGTATGTCATATAACCTATGACCTATTTCATACGACCTACAATTAATGAATGAGGTTAGGAATTCTGACCTTGACGAAAAACTTTATCAATAAGAGAAAAAATAAATCAGTTTTTTATTAGAAAAAAGTACATTTAGTAATTTTCTGATAAGCATTATTAATATTATTTAAGCTAGATATCAATGCGACATTTTCTGTTCACATTTCTGTTCAATGTTTTGTAAATGGTTAGTAAAGTTTCCAGTTTAGATTCAGATTTTTATCAAAGCGTCTTCAAATAATCTAATTTTAAACCTTGGACTGCTTTAAGTAATTTTCATATCTCACTTAATCAAAGAGTAGAATAATAATTATTTTCTTACTGTTAACCCAGTTCTTCAGTAATACATTAGTCAGTTTTTTTAGTTGGAAAAAATGAGGATCCCTTCCACATTTGTCCTGTCACTGGCTTTTATCCTTAATTCTATTGGTGAGTATGACAATATAATGAATGATATATCTATATTTTTTTTAAATTGTTAAGTCCTGCGCAAATTAGAATTTTTTTTATTTCACTCACCCTAATTTTTGTTTCACAGAAATTTATTAGATTGAATCAAATTTACCCTATCTATGTAGCATTATATATCGCGCGTTTCGGGCACGTGTAGTTTTTTATATTTGAGGGAAAAAATAATCTTAAATAATGTTCAACATCCTGCGATAACCAAATTTCTTTAAAGTGTTTCAAAATAGATAAAAAAAGTTAGAAAAATTATAATTTTTTTTTAATTTGCTTTTTCTTGGTGCATCTAAATACTTAGGTATGCTTTGTGAGAATTGAAAGGCATAAAATCAATGTCTGGTCCATTGGCGCGGATATAATGATTTGTCTAGATAGTATTACCTTAATACATTATAAGATGTAATTTTTGTTTTTTGAAACTGGCACAGGAATGCATCTATATAAAAACATCCATTCTATTAAAGGTCCTAGGTTTAGAGCAACTAGTTGACGTATAATAACCGCCACATCATCATGTCTGTGCTTATTTTTACTGTGAGCCATTACTGACAACCAATAATAATGTGATCTGTAGATTCGTGGGTATCTCCACATAATCGGCACTGATTGAACATGCCTTGACGTTACACGTATTCGCAGTAATGTCTGGTGCTGAAAAATCTGAAATGAATTGCAATAACGACTTCTACCGTTTCTGTAAACAGGACGCCCTTATTTAGCCAAATTTCAGATGCCTCACTATTCACGTCATGATGATCTAACCTTCTGGGCTGCCCGCCGTGGATGGCTTTTTGTCATTATTTTGTTTTTAATTCCTACATTGTTTTGCTTTGATATTTAAGGCTTTCCCTGAAAAAATATTCAATGGGAAGTCCGCTTTATAGATGGTGTTGTAAAGCGCTACATCTCGTTTGCTGTTGAAATAGACCCACAACTACCCTTTCAATCGCAAAATTATTTTGATGCATTCGGTGCATCGTCATTTTGACGCAAATAGTTCTATTAACCTTTCAAGGTGCGTGTTCGACCATTTAATTAGCTCAAAAGAATACGTAAGGACAGGAATGACATAAGCGTTGATCACCCTGATTTTTCTCGCCCAGTTGAGAGAAGGCATGTTAAATACCCTTAGATTCAAGAAAACACATATATTTATATGACTTACCCTTAGATACTGACACGCTGAAAGTCTTGTGCTCGTTCGGTATCTCCGCGTTTTCTAATTATTCTCGGATTAATTGTAATGTTCTGCAATTACTTATTTCGAACTCCATGTGGATATCATTGGAAAACTACTGTGTGACATCGATCACTGTCTGCAGTTTCTGGTCTGAACTAGCGTAAAGCTTTAGGTCATCCACGTATAGAAGATGGGTCCCTTGATGACCGTTCTCATAGTCATGTATTCTGAACCCATAAGACATGCTTTTTAGTAGTTTGCTCAATGGCTTTAACGCTAAACAGAACCACAGTGCAGTGAAGGAGTTTGGTTAAAAGATACAAGTCGTAATATATGTTGATCTAGTTATACTTGTTTAGGTAGATTTTGTAAATTCTAAGGACTTCAATTCAATAGTCATGTGGTATGAAAGGCAACGCCGGCTTGTATTCAATGTACAAGTATGCCATGTGCACGTTCCTTAGATGTTTACGTGTTTGCATCATGGCAACAGGGTCTATGCTGACTAGATCCTTACTGCCCCGAGAGTTTACACAAAAACTTGTCATTCTTTCTTAAAGGATGTTATTCTCGTCGCTATAAATACATACCTTATCTGTTGGAAGACAGGCTACTGATCAAAACTCACATGGATTTGAGCTTCTTTCTTTTTATGAAATATATGCGCAGTACCTTTAAGCAAAAACCTGGCATGAAATCTTTGTATTTAATAATCCTCTAGAAACAACTTGCCAACGCAGGATGCATACTCGTCAGGTACGTCTGCCAGAAACTGTGCACCATTTGCGGACCGGAAGTTTTCTAGTTACATGCCCTTTTTAAAACCGCTGCCACATCTGAATCTGTGATGTTAATAAGATCTATTTTTTTGAGCTGTCTTGTTGTTTATATTTCTTACCACTCAGTTCAATGTAGAACCTTTTTTTTACCTGCCTGAAGGTTTTAATTTTAATGCCTTTATGCACTACACTTATTGTACTTAAGGCAGCCGCTGTCAATAGTTCGATGTTCCGAGGGTGGATGATTTTTAGCAACATGTTGTATCAGTTTTTTGATTCTTCATGTTTTTTTATATTGTGTTAATCGACTCAGTTTGTCCCTTACTTTGCTCATATCTGTATTCAACCTAATTTCTGTGTTCTACTAGTGCACGAAAATCCTTTGTAATGGACACCTTAGGCAGATAATGAACTGTAGCAAAGCAAGACCAAAACTTCTTTCAAGGTGCTGTAGTTCTAGTCAGCCCGTTACTTGACCTTCATCGTCCGTAATAATTCTGCCCTCAGCTGGATTCAAGTCTTCGTTATTCACATTTTTATAGGGAATTCATCAATGGGAGGTTGCTCTTTCACTTTTTTTTATGACATATATTTCAACATCCGAAAAAAATATTTTTAGACATATTAAGGATCTTTCGTCTGTTAGATTCTACTCATTTATTTTTATGGTTAGCTTTGGGTGCTTAAAAAGTAGAGTCTATGGCGTTTTCTTATCACATTTTACCTGAAAGAGTACAGCTGTGGATGAGGCAACTGTGCACGTCAGTGGCCACTGGTCCAACATTTCGATGTGCACAGTTGAGAGTCTCCTATCTTTGTACGTGGACATTGAGTAGAAGACTATCTTTGCATGTTTCAATTTCGACATGCACAGTTGGTAGGCTTCAAACTGTGCACGTTTTGAATAATATAATCAGATCTTAACGTTACGAGTCCACGTGCACAGATGGGATACTGAAAACAGTGCACGCCGAAGGCCGGTGTCATAAATGTGCACAGATGGCATCCAACAAACTTTTTACATGCATAGATAAAGCACTCCCAGCTGTGCATGTCGAAATGTAGGCGTGCACAGATGGCCCAATGTACAGTTTTACCAGTGGGCAAAAATGAGCAGAAATGTACCGCCGACCCTCGAGGGGCATTTTTGGGCTCGTGCACACTTGTACCCCGCGTAAATTGAGACGTGCACAATTAGTTGTATCCTATCTATGCACGTAAATCGTTCGTAGAGTGGCCACGGACGTGCACGAATGGGCTCGTGCACAGTTGCTCCGTGCACAGTTATCCGTCAAACCGTTTGCCCACTTTACTTTAATAAAAAATAATTACACATTACATCTCTATATTGTGAGTTAATAGTTGCATTTTTAAAAGAAAAATATAAATTAAGAGTGGCTGTACAAAACTAGATAAAAAACAAAATGCAGATTTTTCAAGAAGCGAAATCTTAAAATGGCACTGCCTTTAAATCAAAATAGGCTCTCCGAAAAAAACCTATAAATTTTGAGATAAAAAAACTGACTTTCTATTAAAAAATTCAACACAATAGTTGAATCCTCTTGAAAAAATTAATTCGAACAAAGTGGTTCAAATTTCAACTGAGGTATTTAATTTTTAAGAAATTTTTTCTTAAAAATGAAAAGCAATTTAACTCCACTTAAAGAGAAAAATTTCGTTTAGAAAATTATAATAAATAAATGAATTTATTTGCATAAATTGTTCATTATAATATTAATTTATGCTGAATGTTATTATCTTACATCAAGGTATTATCCTTTAGATGAAATAAAATGATCTCGTGGGAAATAAAGAGATGTCATGTTCTGAAATGCGATATAAATAAATCTGTTTTAAATAATTATTCATAACAATGATTGTTTTTGCATTTATTCCACGCTCATTAATAGGTATTTCTTTGATGCAATTCGACGGAAAATTCAGTATAAATAATTAATATAAACACAGAAAATATGACAAATTTAAGATCTGTGCATTAGTTTGTTTATAAAAATTAAGGAAATTGAGGAATTCTTTCTCTGAAACAAATGTTTTTTGATAAAGTATATTTGGGCGTTTCCACCAAAAATGTCATTTTTTGGGATAAAGGGCGAATATAACATTCAAAGAACATCTTTCAACGATTTTTGACACATTGTGCAATAGGGAGGTCAAATTTTTATTTTTTATTTTCGTGCATGCCTTCTTTTAGCGTGATGCTAGACTGTTGCACTTTTTTCTAAAATCTTAAGTTTTAGTTTGACTTTTTAGTTATGAACAAATAATAAATGAACATTAACAAATTAAAATATAAATTTACACAAAAAGGCTGTCTTTTATTAGATATAAAAACAAAGAATGGAATAATCAAGAGTAGGTAGCAGGAGGAGGTCTGTAAATAACTGGTACAAATTTTATTTTAATTTCAACACAAAATTTATTGCAAAGTGTAAAAAAAAAAAATTAGAATAGCACATATTTTACTATCAGCCCTTTCCTTCAAGCACCGGTCTAAATCCAATAATTGATTGTTTATAACATCTCATGGGACAGCCTAGATGTACTACAATTAGCAAATTTCTTCCGGTGCTTTGTTACAACTTGAAGTGAATTTTGTGTCTGACTTTTGTCTTTAGTAAGAAAGGAATTACACTTAACTCCTGGTTTAAGAGCTGTTTGTGGGATAGCCTTCAAGTAACTTTGATGCTTAAGTGGGGGAATCCAAACGTAAACAGTCAGGGCCATATGGTCCATATGGAAGCAATAATTTAGATTATATAACTTCCTCTTCTCAACTTTTTGTGAGCGGCAGAAAACCACCCGTGTGACTAGGCACAGAAATAATGTAGCCCACATATCTTCCCCTTTACGATTTTTGGTGAGGGGTCAGAAGGCATCCCTATGACAAGTCACATTAATAATGTTTGGCGCATACCTCCTTCTTTTCAACGTCTCGCGAGCACCGACTGTTAGAGAAACGAATAGTAAGGTTAAAGCGCAAGAACCAATGAAAGGTAGTTCTTAGTTGCGTGGGCTAGAAGTATAAGGTGATGTTGTCGAGGCTGTTCTTTCAAGCACACTAAAGTTTAATATATGAATCCGAGATTTTGAAGAGTTTATATAGGGGGGTAGCAAAAATAAAAAAAAGTTGGAAGTGTGATATATTGGGCAAACATTAGGCGTAGAATGAAGAATAACACGCTATATGGTAAGATATGAGGCTCAAAGGGATAATTTAGGAACAATAGCGGCAAAGAGGGTATGAAAATTCGATAAAATACGAATGGAGAAAAGGGAAAAGAGTCATCGCAAAGATTTCATGAAAAGACTTAAGCAAGAAGAAAGTGAGTCGTAAAGCGTAAATGTAAGAAGAATAAAGAAAGAAGGAGAAGTAGGAGAAAATAAAGAATATGAGGTATTGGAAAAAAAGAAATATAGATGAGTAGGTGATAAAAAAGGAAGAATAGGGGAATCAAGGTACAGTAAATAATATTATATAATAAAAAGACAAGGGTTGAAAAAATCTAGAAAAAGAATGAGGTGGGGGTAGACAAGAACAGCTAAATGAGGATTGAAAAATGAAGTTAAAGAATCAGAGTACTGAAAGAATCATGAGAAAAGTGTATGTGAATAAGACATAGGAGCATGCATGGAAAGGTTTTATGAGAGAAAAAGCGGAAAGGGGAGGATTGTAAGAAAGTATTAGGAAATTTTAGGGGACAACAGACATGGAGAAAAATGGATAAAAGCGTTAAAAAGATCTATAAGAATTTAAAAAGAACAAAGCTCAGCTTTGCTGCTATAAAACACAGACGAGAAAGCAAGGAAACCATACTCGTTTTGCATGAAAACATGTAATCTTCCTTTTCTTGTTACAGAGTTAAGTTGTCTGTTTGAGTGCTTACCTAATGGAGACCCTATTCCTGGCGTTTCTCGTGGCGGAGCTTCTTCTTCTTCTACTGAAAGAAATAGTTCATATGATAGGTCTCCTCCTTCTACCAGGTCCAGGTCCAGGTCACCCCCTGCCAGTTTCATGGCTCCTTCTGCCAGTCATAATCCACCTATGACACTTCCTTCTCCTGATGGATATGGATGTAAACTTGGACAAATTAGATTTATTCGTCTAATTTCAATCTTGCATCTGCACCGGACATTTGAACTTCGAAAATATACCTTTCCTGCTGAAAAACAAATTAGAAGTGAGAATAGCAAATAATCGCTATGGGCCTATGTCAACCTCTGAAAAAATTGTTATATCAACATTTGATGGTGATGTCTTTGCAATATTAAAGAGTCATTTTGTTCTTGCTGGAATATATCATCCTCACGCTAGAAGACGGGTGAAAATAAACATGGAAAGTGGCATGGTTGCCATATTAACCGAAAGTGAAACCGTTGAAATTCCGGTAGGCACCAAACGCCCAATCGATCGGTTTTTTCGAGTAGAGATGGTAAACCACGTATAAAACGCAATCTGTCACACAATTAATCCATTTAAAGAGAAAATGCAAAACCAAAATATAATATTATTTGTGATCTGAAGGCGGATTAAAATTTTATAAATAGCTCCTAATAAAAAATAAGAATAAAAAGTAAATGTATTATATTAAGGCTTTTATACTTCATCAATTCCTAAGACCGCTTTTTTATTATTTTTTATTCATAAACTCTCTGATCTTCACTTGTTTACAAGTTATATTTTAAGTATTGACACACTATTACTTCTGTTAACTGCACTTTGTTCCATCTTCTTCCCTTTTTTTACCCCTTCTTTTCTGTACCTCATTATCTTTGTCTTTCATACATTTAGATTCAACTTTTTTCCGTCTTAGTATTTCTCCATTCCTGACATCAGGCAGGCTATTCGCTCTTGACTTTTTTTCACAGCCTAAAAATTTAAACGCCGCGTCTAAATCCACGGAAATTAATATCATTCTCTTTTTATGCCTTCTTATCCTTTTATTTACTAAATAACTTATAGAATTTTATCAGTAGCGTAACTTTCCTATAACAATTAATGTCTTCTTTATTGAGATTTTGTCTCAACTAGCGGTCTACACATTCTTTTCATAACTATCAAAACCCCTCTTCTCACAATATTGTACATTATGCATGCCCATTCCTTTATTTCTTTTCCCCGTTTTGCAAGACTTTATTTGGTCATTCACAGCAGATGCCTTCTAAGTATAGCTAAAACCTTGCATATTCCATTTCTTTTTATGCACTCCTTCTCGTTTCTTTCTCTTTTACTGTTTCCTCCTTTTCTCCTTTTCTATATTTCCTTTACCCCTCCTAGCAACACTTAGAAATATTTTTTTAATACTTTGAAAGTGAGGACTTTCATGATGACATCCACAGACCAATAATAACACCAAATATACGTCATACCAGTACACTATAAAACCACAGTCGTGATTCAATGTGAAATCCTGTTGAGAGGTGGGAAAATGATTTTTAGTAGAACATACAAATTTCAACTGCCTATTCATTTGTGAAAAGGTTTAAAACACTTAAATTCAAGATGAAATTAAAGACTGAGATCTGAGGTTTGTTTCGATCTTATTTCTTCTTGATTAAGTATTTCTTCTTGACTCCGCATTTTTCGATTTAATAATTCTTCAGGATTTTGTATCTCTTGATCTATTTATTCTTTAGGATTTCTCAAATATATATAATTTGAAATTTACACGGTGAATTTTCTGCCATATAAATTCGGAAATGAGTTACGGAAAATACAATTGCTAAAGCTTATTTCTAGTCTTTTAAATTTTCGTTTGTTGTCACTAAGAGATCGTAATGCGTATGATGTTCACTTATCTTTGCGAATTTTTCTTCAGGATAAAAAAGCTTGTTACTGCATAACTGGAAGCTTCAGTTGTTAAACAAAACGTTTAGTGAAATCAGGTCTTTGTTATGAGGGCTCTTTGCACAATTATTTTGTAGTATATCAAACGCTTTTTGTTGAGTTTTTGTTCATTCAAATTCTCCTTTTTTTTCATTATTCATTAAGTGGAGCAGCGAACACATTCTTTTGTGTCTTTCGGTTTTCTTGAAATTAAGAAATTTCTCATTGCTTCTAGCTTTCTTGGATTTGGCTTGACTTCTTCTTTGTCAATCACATGCTCGAGATAAGCTACTTCTGGGCGCGAAAATTCACATTCATCTGACAACAGTTTCAAATTTGCTACTTTTAATCTATTTGCAAATTTTGTGAATTTGTTTCGAGCTCTTCTAGGGTATTTATATGTAAAACTATGTCGTCCAATAGTCAAACTCATAGTATGCGTAGGCTGTTGAAAAATCAGTTTTGTGCGAGACTCCCAGACTCATTTTTATTTGATAAAAATTACTGGCCAGATTAAAAACCAAAAAATATAGTGCTTTTTCTAACTGCTCCAAGATACCCATGACATTGGGGAGAGGATAATAATCTCCTCTAGTTTGTTTATTTTATTTGCAGTAATCTAAAACCATTTGCCGCTTTCTGTTTTCGTGCAAATCCGAGTTTATAGCTGCGAGAAAAGCAGGTGAATTGTGAGTGGATTAGGATGGTTTTATTTCCCCTAATACCCGCGCCGGAACTTGCTACTTACACGTTTGTTCACAAGAATCTAAGTTGGGCTTTGCACGATTGGTGACGTCACAACAAAGTAATGTGCGATTTAGTCCTCTAGGGAACTAAGTAGTACTATGCGCATTCTTAATCTACCCCTTTTTGCTGCAATGGCGCATCTAAATTTAGATTTTTGTAAACAAACGTGGTAGCTCGTTGCGACCCGGTGATGAGGAAAAGCATCATGTACAGCAAGCGGGATACGTCGCTTAGCAACTCGCCTGATTTGACATGCTCGCTACGCTCGCGTGGCAAACTTGATGCTCTTTGGTAATCGACGCCTTATTCTGCTTGTTGTACAATCTGCTATTATTTTTTATTGGTTTGCTGACCTGTCTCGTTATTTGTTTTTCAAGACTGAGGAAGTCTATATTATCGCGTAAATATGTTTTGGCTCTCTCCTGTAGGAATATTGTACTTTAGTAAGTTAGTTGCTTCAGAAGGTTTATGTGGAATTTGGAAAATGCTTTTATTGTTAATATTGACTTGTTTAACATGGGTATATTCTTTTTCATATTACTGTTCTAGGCATAATAATTTCTGTATATTTTCGAGCTTACTTTCTTCAAGATAATTAAATGGAGTTTAAACTGGTTGCGATTAAAATTTTGTGTTTGTTTTTTATTTGAAGTTCGGGTATAATATCCCGATGTTTTCATTTCTTTGAAATCTAAAATTCTACAGAAGGAACTGCAGTTTTAACTAAAGAAGGACTAGTGTTTGCAGTCCTGTTGCTCTTTCTTTGTTTTTAATATGAACATGGAAATAGAAAATTGTTTTTGCTGGGATGGTGCTTAACACTTGAGCATCAAATGTATAATAGTTTTCATTCATTCCTAACTGTCTCTGTTCGTAATTGATTTGAACATTGTTGCTTGTAAGCAATTCCGTTTCTAAAACGTCATCGTGTTCTGTTGAAGAAATATGTATCTTTTTGCTCTATGTGCGTTACTGATTTTATCAGAGATTTCTTTTATTCAAGTGCCATAGGAGAACACATGTGCGTTTTCTGATCGATGGACATTACCTAGCTCTCCCTGTAATGTATACACTATTGTCAACGGTGCGTATACTGCTTCTACTATGTTTGTTAATTCTGCTGTTGTACGAGTATGCAAATCCGTTAATGCATTCTCGGGCTTGCTCCGTGAGCTTTCTTCTAAAGAGTCTGAATAAGTTTGCTTATACTTCGGTTTCTGGTAGCACTTACCACGCTGCTTCGTATCTCTCGACAAAATGACTAAAGAGGATGTTATTTGTTCGGTCGAAAAATGGTTCATTATCATTCGTCAGGAAAATAGGGATATACCATATCATTATTCTGTAATATAGGTTGCTACTAGGCACCCGAATGATGTCAGGGAGGAATCTACTTGACCGCCAAGCGGACTTTTATTGTGGACACAAACCATTATTGTCGTTTGGTAACTGATCATTTGCTGATTAACTGTCCTTAACTCGGGGCAGAACCCTGTCCCAGAAGTTTTGCTACTATACTATTATTCTGTAAAGTATGGCCTATGACCTGACATATTTATGTGTACGTAGGATCCCTAT
>JAUELO010017304.1:0-11206 GCA_032357855.1 Amphibolips quercusostensackenii
TTTCATAATGTCAGACGAACGGGACATAGCATTCCCACCCTACGTATTTGCCATGTCTGAGGATAACATCAGGCAATGTCTAGCTAAGCGGGTTCATGACCTATCAGGGTCAGTAGAAGTTGTACGCGTAGGGTCGTATGGTCCCTGAGGGCAGCAGCAGTGCTAGAAGTGACTTAACTGGCGGAATATGAACCGAAAGGCAACTTGAATTTCGAGCGTAGCCCTCAGCAGTTACAGGATATAATAAGCCACGTGGTGGATCGGTTATTACTCCAAACGGAGCGAGCGAATTCGCGTTCCAAAAGTAAAGCGGACCCTTAGGAAGACAGCTTGTGGGGCCGTTTAAAGATTATTTAAATCTTCCGCTTTTGGTACGGAAGAAAAATGGACTGTCAAGCCCCTTGAGTCGCATTCTGTCTTATCTTATTCCGTAAATCCTAGTGTAAATACCTTGGTTACAAGCACTTCGTCGGTGTTTTGTTATACGAGACCAGTAATGATCACGGCTTTCTACCTACCACCAGGTGTCATGAGAGCGTCTCAGGGTGGCATTTTGAGACACGCCCCTAGCCAGATTGCTGCTATAACAGCCCGAACACCAGTACTAAATGTGGTGACTTCGGAAGCGTGTCTCACATCGCGGAACTTTGAATTTGAAAATGGAGCCATTTTAAGGTTGTCCACACATTATAGTACACCTCTGAAGGGAGGTAGTCTTGAGCGACCTAACCCCTGCCGGGGATGGAGAAATAGTCAGTGGATCTCATCGTCCCAGCGTGACCCAATCAGAACTCAGCTCTTCCAGAAGCGGATCTCACCGGCTTCAGCCTACAATAATTTTTTTTTTGAATTTTGCGACAGGTGCGCAGAGGTTCAACCTCTCCTTTCATCAGGCCATGTTTGAGGTCCCACCGTCTACTTTGACACATTACTCTTCAATCTTTGCACCCCCAAATCAGTTGGCAGGAGGTAGGCTTCCTCCAATTCAGTGTTCCCCCTCTACGTCTAATAATAAAATCGTGGACTCTATTGTAAAAAAATGGGGAATTACTTTTAGTGGGGATGATGAAACTAGCGCAAAAAATTCTTCAACCCGGGTGAAGGAAGGGCGCTCGGTCGCCAGCCTGTCTGGCGAGGAATTATTAATAGGAATTTCGTTTATTTTGGACAAGTTGCCCTTGCAATGGTTCCGAAATAATTGTCATACATGTCCAACATGGCAGCATTTCAAAACTGTATTTCTCACCATGTATGGCGACATTAATGTTCAATGGCACCTTGAAGAACAAGTCGCCACCCGCAATCAGGGTCGTGAGGAAAAGACCGCTGATTTTCTTACCTGTTTGCAGGGGTTGTTTCTAAGATTTCAGCGCCCTGTTACGTTGCAAGAACAGATGGATAAGGCCAATTGTAATCGTAGACCTGATCTCCAGAGGTCTATTCGCTGTTTTGAGTGTTGTGATTATAATCAGTTGACGCAGCTAGATTTTCTTGCGGCGCTGGCAACAGTACCAGTGGCACCACATTGAGCGGTGTAAATTAATCCCTTGAATCTTTGGTGATTGTATTGGTAAAGCTAGTGGATAGATTAGGCACCAAAGCCTTCTCACCTGAAAAGCCTAAATCGGAAAATAATAATCAAACTGGAAGCAACAATAATAGACTTGGTTACAAAACTAATAAAAGCAAGAATACTAGTAAGAAGGGCTTAGCGCAGGCCTCCACGAACTCTGATTTTGGTGGAGGGAGTCAACCTCTACGAAGAAGGGTCCGGATAGAAGCCAAACCTCCGTGCTTCAATTGTGGTGTGGCAGACCACAGTTACAGAAATTGCGAAACTAGATGGGCCAAGTTTTGCCATCATTGCGGCAAACACGGCCAAGTTAGGCAGACTTGCAATTCTGCTCATTGTCATGGAAACAATTGGAGGAGGGCCATATCAATGTCGAGGCCACTTCTTTTATTCCAAAACAGACCTTCATTTCTGCAATTAGTGACGTACATGACTCAATCCCCTTAAATTTGACTCTTCAACCTGAATTGACTGAGAACTCTCTTTCTGATCCTCGACCTGAACTCACTCAGAAATTATTTTTTGAACTCAAATCTGAATTAACTCAGAACTGTTTCTCTGAAACTAAATCTAAGTTGAACCTCAATCTTCTATCTTTAACTTATGACGCTGGGAGGGAGAACTTCCTATCCTCTCGCACTCAGTTAAATTTGGAAACTCATGTTCTCATTCGCTCTTTACATTCGCTCTCTCGTTCTCAATCATACTCATCTCTAAGTGTTGGTCTTACCGGGCTCTCAGATTTTCAGGCAACGAAGGAGAAACTGTATAAAAATTTGTCTGAAACCGTACTTAATCGTCTTTCAGGGATTGGTACCAACTCAAGACCCTACGTCAGTACAGAGATAGTGGGTACTAACATCCATTCATTGGTAGACACAGGTTCATCAAGACTTTATCTAGGATCGGTGGAGTTGCAGATAATTGGTTCCGGTGGTTATAAAATTGATCATTATAAGGCAGGCGCTGTCATGATGGCTTATGGCACTATCATGTCGGTTATTGGCGAGGCGTGTCTGCCGGCCACCTTCTCAGAAACCACTTATTCAATTGATTTCAAAATCATCCTTGGGCTAATCGATGCTTGCGTAATAGTCATGAAATTTACTGAAAATTTTTAGGATTGTTTTAGACTTGCATAACAAGCAGTTATGGCTGGCTGACGAGCCAATCATCAAATTTGCGTTTAGTTCCGCGGGCAAAGATGATATCGAAACATGTAAAGGCATTGCATTGCTGGAAGAGGCGGAGAAAGTTAGGTTAGTTCAGTTTCTTAAGGGTATAATAAAACCAAAGCCCGAGAAGTTACCTGCCGCAAAATTTTTGGAGCACGTAATCGACACGCAAGGAAGTCCTTCTATTCGCCAAAAAAATCATCGGATGTCACCTAAAGTGTGTGACGCGTTAATCGCAGAAGCCAATTCATTAATTTGACAAGATTTAATCGAACTCTTAAGTAGTAAGTGGTGCAGGCCTGAGGTAATGGCTCGTAAGTCAGACGATTACTACCGCCTGTGTATCGATTTTCAAAGGGTTAATGAAGTGTCGAAGAAAGATGCGTACCCGATTCTGTTCATGGCAACAATCCTGGACCGCTGAAACTCTGCTCGGTACATCTCAACCTTAGACTTGAACAAGGCTTACCACTAAATCCCTTTGAGTGAAGATAGTAAGCCCATTACGGCTTTTACTATTCTCGGGAAAGGGTTGTACCAGTTCCAACGAATGGCTTTCGGTCTCACCGGGGCTCCACCAACCTTTCAAAGGTTGATGAACAAGGTCATCACCACGGAAATGAGACTACACGTATATGTGTACCTTGACGACGTGATCATCGTCGCCGTAAACTTTGAAGATCACCTGTATTCGTTGGAGCGAACATTTAGGCGTTTGAATGAAGCAGGGCTGACCCTCAGCCCAGATGAATGTAAATTTTGTCAGACGGAAGTCAAGTTTCTGGGTTTTAAGGTGAATAAGGATGAGTTATTAGTGAACGATGATGAGGTCCGCCTCATACTTGAATGTCCTCGACTCAGAAACGCTAAACAAATCAGACGTTTCGTAGGGTCTACTTTATGTTGTAGGCGATTCATCAAGGACTGCGCTAGAATCTGTAAGTTGCTCACCCGTTAAACCAAGAAAAATTACAATTTCTCTTCGGAAGACGAGCAGAAAGAGGCATTTCAGACTCTAAAAACAGCCTTGGTGTCATCGCCTGTATTGATGTACCCTGACTTCAATCTAACATTCTGAGTCCAGACGAACACTAGTGATTTTGGTCTAGGGTTGGTAACATTACAAATTCAAGACAATCAAGAGCGTGTGATCACATAAGCTAGCCGAGTCATGTCTAAAGTGGAGCGCAACTACTCGACAAGCGAGTAAAAATGCCTAGCCGTAGTATGAGCAATCAGAAAATTTCGGTACTAACTTAAAGGGTACTACTTTTCAGTGGTGACTGACCACAGTAGCCTCTGATGGTTGTACAACCTCAAAAACC
Source organism: Amphibolips quercusostensackenii (assembly GCA_032357855.1). Lineage (NCBI taxonomy): Eukaryota > Metazoa > Arthropoda > Insecta > Hymenoptera > Cynipidae > Amphibolips > Amphibolips quercusostensackenii. Next base: position 4,074 of record JAUELO010017304.1, read on the forward strand.
CGACAGGCCGATTAGCACGCTAGGCGCTGGATCTCCTAGAATATAATTTCGAAATTTTTCATCGGAAGGGATTGATGCACGAAATGTCGGATGCACTGTCCCGTATGTTTCAGGATGGAAAAATCAAACATATTGCGGCCATGATGTTTGTCGAGGATGAGTGGTGCGCCAGACGGCGCGAGGCTTTAATGAAATTACCTAAGAAGTACTATGGTTGGAAGGTGGTGAACGGAGAGCTTTGGAGGTACCAGAACAATCCGCTACTAGAAATAATTTTTGATGACTATGATGCTTGGAAACTGGTAGTCCCAAAGAACCTTCATTCAGACTTAGTGCACAAAGTGCACTGTATACCTGAAGTCGGCCATTTAGGTAGGGATAAAACTTACCATCGTGCCGCTCTTTGCTATTATTGGCCTGGTATGTTCCAGAACATCACGTCATTCGTTCGAAATTGTGAGACGTGTCAGCTCAATAAACCTAAACAAGCTCAATCGCGAGAGCTTATGACTTAGAGGATCGTCCAAAAAACCATGAACCGTAGTCGTTACGGTTATCATGGAACCTTTCCCTAGAAGTATTAATAACGCTTTTCTCGAACTAATAGTGACTAGGTGGGAAACACCTTAGGTGCTCCACCCGGACAGTGGCACCGAATCCAATAATAAGGCGGTGAATAAATTAGCGGTCAAATCTGGTATTCACCGCTTATTCAACCCTCTGTACCATCCTCAGGCTAATCCTGTGGAGAAAACCAATAGGGTTCTCAAAACCATTAACAGGTCATTTATTGGCCAAGATCATAGAACTTGGCACCTTCACCTTAATGAATTCCGATTTGCCTACAATACAGCACTTCATAGTACCAACCAAGTGAGTCCAGCATTCCTCAATTTGGGCCAGAAGCCCCGTTCGCAAAAATCTATTCGCAGTTTAGGAGAGAGGAAGGCCGAGTTGCCACAACCTGACCTTCAAGTCTGGACAACTTAGATGGCAAGGTTTGAGCACTCGCGGGATCTGATAAGCAAGTTCTAAAACCAGACTTTCTTGATACAAGCGAGATACTATGTTTAGAATCCTCGCGACGAACAATTTAAAGTTGGTGACAAAGTCAAGAAGCCTAATCAAGTGCTATCCAGAAAGAGCACTTACATGGCAGCTAAACTGGCTCCGAAGTTTAGTGGCCCTTTTGTGGTGGTGGAGGTGATCTTGCCCATCATACAAGCTGGCGTCGCCAGTGGCAAGATTTGCGGGCGGTATGATGCTTTCCACCTTCAGAGATATGTGGAAGAGTCGGAAGACGAACCAAGCGATCTGAAGGAGTTAGCGTAGCTAAACCGGATGCTGTTCGCGAGAACCGCGAGAAAGTTAGAGTTTAAGAATTAGCGAAGCAAGAATGGGTTATATAAGTTTCTAATTGCCGTCCTTCTTGCAATTGTTCGAGCGGAAACCCACGAGCAGCTGGTAAGGAGGCTCGCGAGATCACGAACAGCAGGAGGCGCCGCTGCCTAAGCCCCGGGACCGGCAGGAAGGTCGCAGGGGTTGGCCCGCAACCCGCTAGGAAGCCAGTCGGGGGCGCATCCATGTTAAACCGGATCAGGGAGCAAATCCGTATGGACCTAGCCTATCGTAGGCGCCACAGGAGAACAACCATGTGGGGCGTAACAAAGGCTCAAAGAAATCGGTGCGGAAAGTGCAGAAGCACCAAGCATGGTTAGAACCAGTGTCCCCGCTGTCAAGAGCCTCAGCGATGAGCGAGGAGGGACGGGGAAAGTTGGTATATCCGGCGTTGTGAGCCTAATAAGAGGGGCGATACCCCACTAATAAATATACTACTATTGAGTTAACGTGTTTATCTAATTACCTGAATTCACTTAAGCTAGTTCGTAGTCATTATCTTAAGGTAATTTAAATAAGCTGTGCCGTCATTGAAGTAGAATAATAATTGGTTAAGGGCAAGTGATAGGAACTTCCTTTACTCTTAGACTTACCGAAAAGCTAAAATTAAGTAGTCACTAATTTCCAGGGGACCGATCGAAACGAATCTTCTAGAATAGTCATACTATAAGTTAACTATTTTTTTTTCTGCTACTTAATACGACTTGATACATCAGTGAATGATGATGTATGAAACCCGAGGTCTGGCAGTGACACAGTTTCAGCTGTTAGTTTTTTCGTGTTTCTTCTTGGTTGCAAAAATCGGTGAGAGCTGAGGAATGGAGGGCCGGCCTGCTATTCGCCCCAGTAGGCCGAATCTTGTGAAGGGGCAGTTGTGACGGGGTAACTCGTTACCACGCACAAAAGTTTTATTGTCTACACTTGGCAAAATTTATTTATAACAGTCACTGGGGTATCAAGTTATAAGCACAAATCGTTGCTGTGACAGTAACAAAATTGAAGTACAACTAATTAGGTTACCTGGTCAGGTAGCAATCGATCACCAGACCTCGGGATCCTTTTGAAAGAGAATCACAGCTCTCTTTGATTAAATCGTATTTATCTTTTGTTTTTATTTAACACTCATTACGCGGGAGTGAGGGTGAATCACCTACCCCTAATCATCGCAGCTGTCAAACTCACGTAAACAACAGGGCCTGAGTAGGCTTGACTTGATCCAACAACTGAAAAGTAGAGGTTTTCTAGCACACGCGCAGTGGATGAGATTCCCGCTGCGTACAAAAGTGCTAGGACGACCATGGCGGCATCAAGGGTAAGCTGACTTCGGACCGTGTGCGCATGATGTCCTCATCGACTGTGAGCCACCGCAGGTAATTACGACAGACTGACAGATGTGTCTCTCCTCGCTTGTTTCCTCTCACTCTTTAGTTGTAATATTATTTCGCGCGTGGCGTCCTGGTGCTTTCGCAGAAGACGCGGGACGAGGAGGCAGGATTCTGCCAGGTAGGTTACTCCATGTATCTTAGCTCTTAGACTTGTCAGTATTAGCTACGGGAAATGATTTTTGTTTGTGTAAGCGGGTCGAATTGGTAGACCCTCTCGACGAAATTTTGTCGTTTGTGACCTCGGTCACTTGATGGAATAGAAAAACGTTTAGGATTTACGGAACAATTGGCAATGCCTGCTAAGGCCACAATTTTGGATCCTAGATTCAAAAAGATGCATTTTACAGCCGCTGAAAATTTTTCAAGAGCCCTTGCAACGATCACTAAGAATTTATTGAACAACTAGTGTTTTGTGCTTGACTGGTTAAACGTTTAAACAATTCGAATAATTTCTACGTCTTAGTATTAAAACGTTAAACGTAAAAATTATTCGAATTGTTTAAACGTTCAACCCGTCAAGCGCTAAGTATTAGAATTGACAAAAAAGTGTCTGATTCAAATATTATTTTTGTTAATTCTGTTTTTTATTTCAGATAAAGAATTAAAAGAAACGATCGCTGAGTCGGAAAACGTGAAACGCGCCAGGGATATGCAACCTATTCAGTATGAAAATGGCATGGTGCATGACATCTGGATCCATCATGATGTCATGCGGTCGCAACAATTCCCCGAGGCTGACACAGACACTTGTGGAGGTTGGTCTGTAGAGCTCTGACAATATTTATATTGGCCAACCGCTCCTCGACATGTTAATCTATTTGTAGAATGAAATACCATAAAACCTGCATATCTTATTTATATAAGGTAGCCCGCGAATATTTTCCAATTCTGGACACTTCAGTGCCTTCCGAGAGGCTGTTTTCTAAAGCTGTTTAAATTATTACCAAGCTCAGAAACAGGCTGTCGGAAAAGCGCTTAAATCAGTTAATATTTTTGGCGTCACTGGACCTAGAAATTTCAAATAAGGTGTGGAAATAGGTGTGAAAATTTATCGCTGTCTTACAACTAAACTGCCACAATCATTTCTAAAGTAGAAGCTTATGTGACAAGGGGAGAAAGATAGCGATTCAAAATTTCAACAAAATTTCTAAAGAATTATCAATATTTCTAAAAGTTTTCAAAATTTCTCAAAATTTACAGAATTTTAAACTTTTTAAAAATTTCAAAAAATTTTAATACAAAATTTTAATAATTTTTAAAGTTTTCAAGGAAATTTAAAACCTACAAATTATCTCCAGAATTGTTCAAAATTTCCAAAATATCCCACATTTAAAAAAAAATGTTAATAATTTCCAAACATAAAAAAAACTTTTAAAAAATCTCCAAAATTCTTCAAAATTTCCAAAATTAAAAAAAAATTTAAAACTTCCAAAAAGCTTTCAAAAGACTTTAAAATATTAAAAATTTGGTTTTAGGTTTTTACGAAAAATTAAAATGATTTTTGTTTTGAAAAATTATTTCGAAAAGATCATTTGAAATTATTTCTGAAATTGTCAAAGAAGAATGTAAAAAATTCTATGTCTTTTTTTATATTTTGCAGAACATAGAAAAAATGCATGAAAAATTGATTATAAAAAGAATTATCTTAAGATGCGTCCGAAAATTGTAAATCATTAATAAATAATTATTATAATTTTTAATAAAATAAATTTTATCACAAAAAAATAAATTTTAAGAAAAAATTTAATAAGTTTTTGAACATTGCAAACAATTTCCAAAAAATTTCGAAGAAGTGTGTAGATTTTTTTATAAAGCAAAATGTTTTCATTTGCTAAGATTAATAATATATATAAATAGAGTGAATTCAAGAAATATTTTGAAGAATTGATGCAAAAAGGTCAAAAACAATATCATGTAATAAGTGAACGCGCCTTTAAAAAAAAGAAAGTTTATTCCTGAAAAAGAAATGAATTCTCATATTATTTTCTAAAGATAAAGTGAATTTTCACATTGTTTTGTAAGTGAAAAGAATTATTTACATCCTATTTAACAAAGTAGAAGTGAATTTTGGAATTTAAAGTTTTTAATATTTCATATTGGTAAATTATTATAATCTGAACTGCAAAGGTTCCGACATTGTAACAATGCGATAAGAAAATATCAACAAACTTGCGTTAATATAAAATGTGTGTGTGGTGAAAGTTAGCTTGTTTTTTGCTAGGTATTTCTGAGGAAAAATTAATCCTTAATAGGACAATTTGATAATTTTCGGCGCAGTTCTAATTTTACATTTAAAATATTGATAATTTCTGAGACAAAAGTGAATTTTTACATTATTTTGTAAGTAGAAATAATGATTTGCATACTCATTTATGAAGTGAAAGTAAATTTTAGAGTTTAAGGTCTTTGATATTTTATATTGTTAAAGTCTTACAAGTAGGATTGCGAAATATCCGACATTGTTACAACGCGATAGAGAAATGTTAACAAACTTGCGTCAATATAAAATGTATGTGTGGTGAGAGTTAGTTTGTTGTTTGCTAGCACCTTCTGAAGAAAAATCAATTCTTGAAAAGATAATTTTATAACTAATAATAACTTAATATAAAAATTTTCGGCGTAACTCTAATTTTAAGTTTGAAATATTGACATCATGTCAAAATAAAACCTAATATACAAATTTTAAAATAATTATTGTTTCTTCATTCCTGACCAAATTATGAATAATAAAAGATAATAACTATTTCATTTAAATAATTGATAATTTCAATGAACATTATTCAATTGTTGATCTGAATTGAAATTAATGTATTCAAATCAAATTTAAAATAATAGCGGGCTTTTTTAAATAGGAGGAAATCGATTCCTTTCGTCGATTCTTTGATTTCCGAAATCAACATTTTTTTGTAAATCGAAGAATCGAGAATCGATTCTCGACGTCAATTCCGGAACCCTAGTGTGCGTGTCAACGACCAAGATTTATAAAAGAAAGCGAATGGCGTAAAGGCCGGAGTAGTCAAGAAAGATATTAAATTTAGCAATTACATTGACTGCTTGCAAAATAACAAAACGCAAAATGGGACACAATATGTAATTAGACCGCGATTGCACAACGTCGAAACACTGAAGCAATGTTATATCAGATTAGGTCCATACGACGACAAGAGGTTCCTGTTTCCAGGCATTACCAATATTTTGGCATAGGGACACTATAGAATTAGGGAGCTAGAATATAAGAGAATGGATGTGCATAAGAAAAAAACTGTAACAAGAGTGTGTATCTGTATATAGATTGTAAGCAAACATTCTAAACATAGATTGCAAGCTCACATTGTTAACAAGGATAGTAAGCTCGCAATGTCAAAATATTAATGATGGTTTTTTCGAATGAAAAAGAAGAAAAAATAAATGTATAGTTTTCTTCATTTACTCGAAAACTTACACCTAGTTAATGCATACGCTGAAAGAAATAGATACGGTAAACTGAACTATAGTGGTGTAGTTAAAACAAAGTAGTCACGAGTACCATTTGTTTTAATAATTATGACTATTCGCGTGTAGTAACTGGGACCACTTGAGAATGGTCAAGCACCTGTAGTTAGAATAACCGTTTCTCCTACTCAGTTCAACTGTTTCACATTTGTAGAAGAGGTGACAACCAAAATATGGTAACAATGACTCTTTATAGTAGTTTTATTAAGCAGTAGAGTGTAACAAAAATAACAACATCCTCCTAGTTATAGATAAAATATTCAAAAGTAGTGTTATCATTATGACTATTCGCGTGTAGTAACTGGAATCACTTTAAAATGGTCAATCACCTGTAGTTACAATAACCGTTTCTCTTACTTAGATCAAATATTCTACATTTGTAGGAGAGGTGACAACCAAAGGTAACAATAGCTCTTTTTAATAGTTGTATTATAGAGTCGAGCTCATTAAAAATAACCATATATTCCTAGTTACAGATGAAATAGTGAAAGTAGTGTAATCATTATGACTATTAGCGTGTAGTGACTGGGACCACTTTAAAATAGTCAATCACCCGCATTTACAATGACCGTTTCTCCTAGTTAGATTAACGGTGATTCGCAGGAACAGCAACTTAAAATTTGATAAGTTCAGTTACTAAGTGAATGGAAGCGCCACAATAGGTCGAAAACGCAGTTTCTGTCGGGCACAGCGCCTCCTCGTTCTTTGTTCACGAATTTACTTGCAATTTCGCATCACAAGCAGTCACTGCTGGCATATACGCGCTTAATTGTGTTCATTGTTTCACCTTATACCTTGCTTGATACAGGTTCTTTTTCTCAGTGGATTGTTACTTCTACGAAACGGCTTTCTATTGCA
>JAUELO010017311.1:0-11205 GCA_032357855.1 Amphibolips quercusostensackenii
ATATATTCAAAATTTGAAGCCATATAGTGTTTATTAAAATTTTAAAAATATTAATAATACTTAAATACAAGGAATCTTCTTCAATCCGCTACACGATGACTAAATATTTTAGTTTGTATAAATAGCTAATCAGTCAGTACATACATTAAGTTGCGTCTTTTATAACAAACAAATTCTGGTTTGCAAAATGAATAAAGATTTAATTTGTAGCTTATTCAGACAAATTATAATAGAAGTTGAAAAAAATAGCAATATTTATTACTTTCTGCAGATTAAAATCTCGATTGAATCCGAATTAAAGTTACAAAAATTGTTACTTGTGGAAACTTCTAAAACGAAAGTGAAAATACATATAGATTGGAGTAGAATAGAGCAAATTTCTCTTGTATATACTAGAATATATTATTGTATTTACCAATAAAATTAATGATAAGCAAGAATAATAGCACCAGAGTGGAAAGAATTCTCATTTTTCGTAACTGGAAAAAAAATTGTACAGAATAAATCAAAAATTCTGTTAACAGAGTAGCTGATAATCATTCTAAGGTATAACTACAGCATATAATGTAAGCTTGAGTTCTTATCACATTAATTTTCTATGCTTGGAGCTTGTCCTTGTGAGGATTTTGTATTTAATTACTTAATGCAAGAAGCAAGCGCATGTTTCGACAACATTATGATGGTAGATGGTAAGTAGTAAAAGACTTTATGTGAAAAAATGTAAATAGCGTCACTATTAAAGAACTTTGTGTTTCAAGCTTTCATTTTCATTTTAAGTGCGTGCCTTAACCGCGATTAAGAAAAGCTTTTCATATTAAGGGGCCATGAATATATAACGTTGAGTTTTCATAAAATTGTAACATTCTTACCCCCTTTTTCAGAAATCATAAGTTTTAACACCAACCCCGACTCTTAAGTAATTCTTGCAGGCTCATATTTTTCCTAAATTTATTGATAAGTTATTTAGGAGTAACTTTAGACAATTCAGGATTTGGAAGGTTATTAAAACCTTACTTTTTTATAATTCAACATAACGGTCGAAATTCCCACCAAATAGTTACAAGTTCAACCGTAAAAGATGAATTTAAAAAGCAAATCCTAATAGTTGCCCATTTAACTAAGAAGAGATTGAAATTTTTATTCATGAACAATTAAGCCAGAAGTAACGAATTTTAAGCAAAACAGATAAATTTGTAAACTAATAAAACTGATTTTTTCACAATAAATTAAACAGGTTGATTTTTATCTATAAAAATACATTTTTAAATAAAAAAAACGAATGTCCTAAATATTGTTCATATTTCAAACCAAAGATATAAATATTTAACAATAAAGTGAATTTTTAACCAAAAAGTTACATTTTTGTGCAAGATAATTAAATTTTCAACAAAAAAGGATAATGTTTCAACTAGAAAAAAAACAGTTTAATGTTGAACCAACGAAATTAATTGGTGGCTGATATTTGCAGCCAAAACTCATTCCTTCAGATGTTGTGAATTTCCTGCATAATCAAATAAAATTGATCAAGAATCTATTAACTTACTTATTTTTTATTTAAGAATTTTTATTTTCTACATATTGATGACCTCAATTTTTGCAATAAGTGCGTGAGAAGATTACGATAATTGACGAGTCCCATGGTAATCTTCTTCTTTATTCATTCTTCATTCATAAATTCTTTATTCATTGAGGTCATGTAATCACTCAGGGGCCACCGTAAGGGTTAGCAATACCTACATTTTTTACCATACTTCCGCATACATACTTATAAAAGCTTAGCCATACTATTAACTGATATTTACAGCTATTTACGTAAATTAATATCTTAAAATCTTAATTTTCTAATGCTATTACATAATCATTACTTACAAATCTTCACGCTTTTATTCTTAGTGACTTTCGTTTTCTTTTTCTTTCAAATACTTTTTTGAATCGATTAAGACATTTTTTTTTACATCTATTCTTTAATTTTTTTTCATAAGCTCCTTTAGCTTTCTCCAAATCCTTCATTTACTCTTCCTCCAATTTATTCTCTTCTAGAATTTGTACCACATTCCCTCGCTAGCTTTCTTTATCTTCTATTCCTGTCCTACATCCTTTACATACGTGCTTCCATGTTTCCCCTTCCCATTGACAGATTCTGTTCTTTCTATTCTCCTTTTTTCACAGTACATCCCTTCCAGTACCTTGTTCCCTAATCTGAATCTTGCTATCCTTGTCCACCTTTTCTCTCCCCATCCCTTTTCTTAATACTTTGGTACTTCTTTATTTTTCATAATCTCATACCATTCGTTATATTCAGATTTCTTAAGCATCTCCTATCTTTTTATTAATTGTCTCTCTGGATCCCTTTTTTCAATTCTTCATAGTCTACCCCAGTCGCGTCTTCTATATCGCTATCGTTAAAGAACTCCTCTTTTTCTTCTTTTCATCTCGTTAATTTTTATTGCCCTCGTTCTCCTTTGCCGCACCTCTATCCAACACTTTTTCGCCAACTTCCCTTATTTCTCTTTTCTTAGCTTCGTCTCAAATTTCCATGCTTTTTTTCACTCTAGTACTCTAGTACATCTCTGCTCCGTAACCTAATACCAATCATACCAGCGTATCAAATAGCCAAATTCTCCTTCTCCAATTTTTTTTAACCTTCTTCTTTATGTGCACTATATCTATCTCACTACTCCTGCTGCTTTCTTTACCCTTTTTCTTATATTTTTTTTATGGTCTCCATTTGTTTGCAAGGTATATCCCAGATATTCAAACTGTTTCGCTTTCTTTAACTTTATTCCTTTTCATCTCCCAGTCCATTCTTTCTTTCTTCCTCCTTTTTCGGAACCTCATAATCTCTGTCTTTTCTACATATTATTTCAACTTTAGCCTATCTAAGTATTTCTTTGATCCTGTAATTAAGCCCGCCATCCCTTCTTCATTCTCTGCCATCAAAACAATATCGCCTGCGTATGGCAGTGTATATAACTTTTTTCTTGCCGCCTTTAAGTCCACAAACATTGCTGTCGTTGTTTCTTCTCTCACTTTAATTATTGCGTTAACTTAATAGTTCAGGACATATATATATATATATTGCCTATCACCCTTATTCCTTTTCTAAACCATGCCTGATTCGGTGGCTCTATCTTTATTCCTCGAATTCTTTCCTTAAACTCTCCGATAAAACTGTCACATATACTTTATACAACGATGTCATTAGTTTCACTACTCTATAATCTTGAACCTCCTTCCCTTTGCCTTTTTTCACTATAAGTAACACTACTCCTTCCTTCCATAACTCTGGCCACCTTTTTTCTCTTCATACTCTATTGCACATTATCCATGCCCATTCCTTTAATTCTGTTCTTTTGTATTTTCAGATTTCATTTTGAATCTCATCTATACCAGCTGCTTTTTCATCTTTTATTATTTCTCACACCCCCGCTATTTCTTCCCTTGTTATTTCAACTTCCTCATCTCTTTATCTACCATATTTTCCTCCTAACCTAACTTTTGTCTCTACTACTCCCAGAAAATCCATAAAATGTTTTTTCCATTCTATCATCTTAATATCCTGGTTTACTCTTTTCCTTTTTTTTCTCTCTCTATTTACTACCTTCCAAACATTTTTTTCCTCCTCTTTCTTTTGATTACACAACTCAGTATACCTCTTATTTCTTCTCCTATATTCTTCTTCAATACTTTTACCTTTTCTCCATTTTCTTAATTTCTTCCTGACGTTCTTTTTTTTCTTTTTGCACACCTTATTCGATCCATTTTTATTACCTCCTTTACTATATTAATTTTTGCTTGTACACTTTTATCTTCTTTTTATTCCTCCTTTCACTATTTCTATCTTCGGGTCGACATTTCCCCTTCCCATTTTGATATTTCTGACCTTTTCTTTAAACTCTTCTTTTCCTTTGTTTGACTAATCCCTCTTTTTGCTATTTTAACCTATGATTTATTTTTATTTGAATTGTTATTGCTTTTTTCTTCCTTTAATGTTACTATTATAGCAAAGTGATCCGAATCTATATAATCTTCTACCTCTAGTTTCTTAACCTTCTCTCTTACCTTATCGTCCACTACTACATAATTAATTACCAATCCTATTTCTTTTTCTAAGCGTGTGTATTCCCCTTCCTTATCTTTCTCTATATTTCTGTTTCAGAAAAAATATCCTATCTCCTCTGAGATCTTTAAAAATCTCTTTTCCTCACCACTTAGTGTCTTGTCTTTGGATTTTCTTCCTTGCTCTCCTCCCCATTTTCTTCCTCCTCTGTCTCCTGTTATTGCATTAGAATCTTCCCCTATTATAAGCCTACTCGTTTCTCTATTTTATTCTATCAGTTCTTTCATCTTCTCTGATTTCTTCTGCATATCACCGTTACCATAAACCCATACTGTCTTTGACTTCTTTTCTTTCATCTTAACCTCTTCTACAATTAATCTCTCTTTTTGTTTTTTTATCTCTTTCTTATTTTTTTCTATTATACATTTATCACTCACTTCTGTCACCATTTCCCCACTTGCCATGCCTTTTTCATTTTTCCTCTTTGAATTTTGAAATTGCTACTTGAAATATCTTGGCAACCTCTCCCTTACTCTTTCTTATCCTTTTTCATCTAGTCATGTCTCCATCATTATTACTATATCCAATTGCTCCAAATTGTTTATAAACTCCCTATCCTTTTTCTCTAATCCTGCTATATTTCAGTAACACATTACTTATCCTTTCTTACTTTCTTTTCTTGTCTCACATACTTAACCCACGTATGATTTTCCTTCATTCTATTCTCTCCCGCTATTTGCTTCAATTTATACAGCATCTTTCTTCCTACCTATGTCAAATTATCCTCTATTCTCTCCAAACTTCTATATAACACCCTCTTCTTTAACATCACTTCCCTCTTATGTTCACATTTCTTCAGTTTTACCAGTACCATTCTCTCGTATCTTCTCTCTACCCTTCGTATACTTTGCACTTTCTCTATCTCTACTTCGGCATCAATTCTTTTAAGTACTTTTACTACTGCTTTCGTCAGCTTCTTTCCCTCTTATCGCTGACCCTTTATTACGGCGTTTTTTTTATTTTTTCTCTTTCTTCCTTCTCTATTCTTTGTTCTATTCTTTTTAGCTTTTCTTTCTTCTTATTCACACTGTTTTCACCTCCAAACTCCCGCTTTAAGCTTTCTTTTTTTTTATACCACCTTCCAACTATGCTATCTTTTTATTGTGCTCTTCCTGTTTTTCTAGTCTTCTATCTAAAGACTGCATTATTTTCTTCAATTTTTCACTAACTACTGTCCATTTTCTCATCTCTTTCCTAAGGTCGGATATTTCTTTCCTGATTTCTTGTTTTATTTTTTCTTCCCTTTTTTCCTGCTTTTGCTTCTGCCTTATTTCATACATCTGTATCACTTCTATTATTATTTCACGCATTTCATCTAGCTTCAAATTTGCTGTCTCTATTGTCCCTATTTGTTCAACTTTGCCTTCATCATTTCACTTGTCTTTCTCTCCCTCTTCAGTTTGTTCTTTTTCCAGTTTTTTTTCCTTTCTACGGTTTTTTTATACTGCTGCCTTCTTTTTATTTCCCGTTTGAGTGTACAGAACACTTCTTGGTCCGAATCCTTTTCTTCTTTGCTATCGATGTCCCCGTTATCCATTAAACCGATTCAAAGAAACCTTTTTCCGTATCGCCTTGCGTAACTTGCGAAGATTGTATAGCCACTGCGCTACCCCACCCTGCTACCGTACGTTCTCTTGCGCCTCTCTCTACCTATCATTCCCTTAGCCAAAACTCGGCTGCACCTGCTTTTCCTCACTACTCCTCACGCCAAACAAACCTTACAACCCAGTTAACCCAAAACAGTCTCAATCTCCGAAATTACTAACCGCCTATTCACTTCTATTATTTTTTACGTTTAATCTCACCCTCAAGAAACACTCGCATACACTTCTTCCACCGAATCTTATGTTAATATATACATCATTTTTCGCCTAAGATAACTGTGCATGGACCTGGAATGCCCCAGACAAAACAAGGCGCTTTGGACAATCACAGGCATCATAGAGAGAATATATAAGAACAACATAACCTAAAACGTCAGTTTCAGGTTAGCCCTAAAGAAATAAACTGCAATGTTCACAAGCGTCAGCAAGATTTATAGTTTTTTACACAACTGAAATTCGGAAAATCATTTTATTTCATTATAATGAATCATCGTGAAAGCATTACATAAATAGTCTCCAAGATAGTAAAGACGTTACCATCGGATGTTGATATAACAATTTGCTCTTGGGTTATTATTGGCCTATAGGTAGTATAAATTTTCTTTAATTTCAATTCTTCATTTATATTCACATTTAAAAGAAAAAGTAAGCCTAGTAGATAAAACTATCAATCTGCTAAGAGGGCGCTGCCTGGCGAGAAGAGACCTGGACCTAGACTTTGCAGATGAAGGACACCTTCAGGAGAACGATTTAGGTTTCAAAATTGTGTAAAAACTCAAAACTGTATTCTGCAACAAGAAAGAAATAATTACGTTTTTCTGAAGTCTAGGAGGAAAGACAGAAAGCGAATATTGCAAAGTTCGTACGAATTTTAGAATCAATCACATGATTAATGAAATTTAAAATCTTTAATATTCTCGAAGTTCGAACCTAAATTTATAACCCTAACGAAAGCTAAAACTTTTTTGTAAAGACTGCCGTAACAAATTTACTCTTATAAATATGTAAAGTTTTAATACCTAGGTAACTTTTTTTCAGTAGCATCAGCTATAAACGTCGCCTAATTGTTCATTACCATGAAAACTAAGCTGAGATGAAAAAAAATTTTTTATTTGAAAAAGGAATATATGTCTGAAACTCAAAAAAACTCATGCATATTCTGTTCCTCACAGTACTGATTAGCCATAGGGACTTTTCAAAGTAAATACACATACAATTGCCACAAATGTTTACTGCGCATCCGCAAGTGCAATGCTATACTATTGCGCAACTAGCAATTCTACATTATTCTTTGGCGTATCTGGATGTGTAAAATAACTCTAGCTAGCAACCAAAAAATATACAAAATTCTACTGCGCAGCCAAAAATGCGATATAACGCTAGTGCGCAACTAGAAATCCTGCAGAAGTCTACTGCGCAGCCGAATGTGATACATAAATCTAATGCACAACCAAGAATACCGCAAAAGTTTACTGTTCAACCGAAAATGCAACATAACTTTGATGCGCTACCACGAATGCCACGTATGTCTACTGCGCATCCTGAAGTGCAAAATGAATCTGGGACGCACTCATAAATCCCAAGTCTACTAAACAGTCGGACATGGCTAACTACATGAAATTACTCACACATATCTCGAAAATCTCAAAACTGACCCAGTTCGGGCAGTGTAATTAATAGTGATTTGACTTGATTCGTAATTAATTCGGACAAATTTAAATAAAATTTAGAAAAAATAGCTATATTTATCACGTTTCACATGTATAATTTACGATAGAATCTAGATTATGATGAACAAAATTTTTATTTGTGGAAAATCTAATAACGATAGTAAAATAGATATATATTATGGATTGGAGAAGAATAGAAAAAATTTTTTTAATTGGTGCTACATATGAGTTTGTTACCTCAACCAGCCTTCACCTCTTAAAATATTGTCCAACATTTACATAATAAAGATAATTACACTTATTAATTTCCTTTTTTATATATATTACTGCTCACTGCATGATTTTTACGCTTCGAGCTTATTCTTTTGAGATATTTGTACTTTATTTCTTAATGCAAGGAGTAAACGCATGTTGTCGACAACATTATGATGGTATATGGTAAGTAGTAAATGACTTTAGGACTCAACAAAGTAATTAAGTTACGTCACTTTTGACACGCTTTCCGTTATGAGCATTTATCTTCACTTTTATTTTAAGTGCATGCCTCTTACGCAAATTTTTTTTTTTTTATTTAGGGGACGTGCATAAATAACGTTAATTTTTGTTTTAAAATTTAAAAACACATACCCCCTTTCTTAGGGTCTGTAGGTTTTGACCCTTTGCTTTCCTCCTATACGTAATTCTTACAGACTAAACTTTTGTCTTCAATTTATTAATAGGTTGCTCAAAAATCACTTTGCGGATCAGGGGGGTTTGGTAAAATCTTACTGTTCTTTATGAATAACCAAAGCCATCCAAATTTTCTGCAAACAGTTAAGTTTTCAATCAAGAGTTATAAATTTTCGAACAAAAATATCAATTTTAAACAAAAAATGTAAAAGCTGACAACTCAATTTAAAATGAATTTCAAATTTTTATTCATAAAGAGTTGAACCAACAAAAACGAATTCTTAATTAATTAATTGAATTCTGTATCAAATTAAATTTATTTTTGACCAAAGAGTCGCATTTTACACAAAAAAGGATACAATGCTGTCCCAAAAAAATCATTATAAAATGAAGAAAAAAAAATTTATTGGGAGGTAAATTTTCAAACAAGAAAGGTTTTTAGCCCATATTGAGAAAAAAATCGTTTGAAACGTCAGATTTTCCAGAAAATACATATACTTGTAACTTAATAGTTAACTTTTCAAAGAAGGCGGTTGAGTTTGTATCATGTAAGACGAATTTTAAAAAAGTATATCAATCATCAAGCAGTAAAATTTTCTATTTAGCATGGATTATTTGTAGACAATAAGTTAATAGTTAAATCTTAATTAAAAAAAAATATTTTTTAATAAAAAAACGTATCTTCTAAAAATATTTAATGTTTCAACTCTAAGATATGCATTTTTAACAAAAAAATATAATTTAATTTTCAACCAAATATTAAAATTTTTAAACAAAATAACTCAATTTTTAACAGAAAAAGATAAAGTTTTAACTAGAAATAAAGAAGTTCAATGTTGAACCAAAGAAATTATTTCCTAGCGAATACCGTTAAATAAAAACACATCCTTTCAGATTCTGTTTATTTTCAAGACAATTTAATGAATTTTATCAGAAATCCATTAACTTACTTAATTTTTATTCAGGAATTCAATTTCAAAGATTCAAAGACAACAAATAATTTCATAATCATTATATGTATCGTAATCATTCTCCCAAAATGCATGCTAAAATATTAAAAGTTTTGTTTCGAATTTCAACACTGTGGATGTTTTGTTTATCATTCAGGCTTTAGTCATGTATTCGATACAAAATTGCTGTCTAGAAAAGAAAAATTTTAAGTGTTTCTGTGCAACTTTTTGACACCAATTTTCAAAAATGCGCTATTATTATTTTTGCACAGCCCGTTGGATTTGAGTGCTTTGAATAAAATTTTGAGACATAAAAGTCCCTTATTTTGAGGTGGTTGTTGCAAACAATGTAATTGTTTACTTATTGATTATACAAAAATGCATAAAAATATGGAACTTAAATGTATTTTTGGTCGTTAGAAATTTTAGGCATTGCTAAAGGTCGTCTGACAGGATATGCTACTATGACAAAATAAAAAAATACAAAAATTATCTAAAAATGTATGCAGAACATTAGGAAATATTTTAAAATATGGGCAAACTGCCTATTTTTACGATTTTTTATAATTTGACTTTAGCGTTCAAAGACATCCTCTCATTTTATAGTATAATAAATTAATATAAGGCGTTGCAAAAAATCAAAACAAAATATATGTAAAAAAAGTGATAATATGATCCCGCTATATGAATGCATTATGGTTTGTGATATTGTTCCGTACAGGCGAAAACCCCAATGAAGTTCTATAAAAAAAAGTCCTGGGGCTTACAACAGGTGACGTAAGAACTGAAACAGGAAAGGTACCAATAGCTCATTCAATTTTAAATTAGCTCTTTCTTCATTAAGAAAATCCTCGCTATGTCGAATAACAGATTACCTAAGATTTGTTTTCAAAGGTTAAAACAATTAGAATCCATCCCATCATCCGTTCCCAAGTACAACTAAGCGATTTAAATTCGAAAATTTCTTATATTATTTTATTGTATTATTGTAAAATTGGTTGCATCTTATTTTTAACAATGAAGATTTTAATTCGACGTTATTTGTCTTTGTGACCCAAAAATGTTGCATCTTAAAACTACACTCGAATTTTGCGTACTTTTGAGAAAAGGCATTCTACAGTAATTTATAGAATTCCGGAAAGACTTCAACTGAGTCTAGGCAAAAATGTAGAGTGTAGACAAAAATTGGACTACACGCATCAAGGAGACTAAGGACGGAGCCATGCATGAATCTAGACTAAAATACCAAGTGAACTTTTATTTTAATGTAGCGATCAGTGTTTTGAGCAAACGATTTCAGATTTTAAACAATTGTTATTACATATTTAACTTCCTCGGCAGTAGCTACACTTTGAAATGTATCGCCAAAAAATAATTGTTACAATGATATAAGGATGTGCGATTAAAATTTATTGACAGTAAAGAAAATGATTATGACGTAGATTCTAGAGAGATGCAAGATGAAATATGCTTATTAGAAGGCATATTCAAAGAAAATATAAAACCTCTGGCCAATGCAAAATTTTATGAAAAAAAGTTATTTGCAGCTGGCATTTGCAAATGTTTATGTGCTCCTACGAATCCATTTAGAACTGATTGCATCTGTAGCCTCAGATAAAAAGGTTATTTTCAAAACTAAAGCTAATTAAAAACTACTTGCGGTCAACTATGACTTAAGGCTGCTTGTGAAACTTGGCAGTCACTTCAATTACACCTCTGATTTCAGAAAACTTAGATATTGCAAACTTAATTAGAAAATTCGCGGAACTTAAAGCAAGACGTGTATCTTTCTTTAAGATACTGTCATATGCTACATACATGCACATGTTAGTAATTATTTTCTTATATAATATGCGCCATGAGCACTAATATTCATTATTATAAATTATATAATTTGCGGAAAAAAAGGCTAATTATGCGCTGCACTTGTCCGCCAGATGTCTAGAAACGGCCCTGAGAGTTTCCTTAACTTTTACGAAAACTCATCGTAATCATGTTGATCATTAGGTCACGAGGATTAACCGAAATCAAATCTGAGGCTCCTATTACCAATATTGCGTATATAAGCTTTGATTAAATTTTTAAAAACAAATTTTCATTAAATAATTTACAATTTATTACCATTGGTTTTTAACCTGAATATTATGTGCTCATGTTGTGATATGCAGTAACTTAAAGACGCTTCTTACATC
>JAUELO010017321.1:0-11205 GCA_032357855.1 Amphibolips quercusostensackenii
TTTGTCGTAACATCTGTCAGAAGACACATATGAGAGAGGCTCTTCTCACAAGACTCTATTAGTCCAATACCTTTCTGCATCTTTCTTTTGCCTTTTGACCTTAGAATTCTTGTGGCGGCAGTAAATAGCTACTCTAATGCGACTGTCATGAGCTTTAGACTCAACAAGTGTGCCTGCGTTCACCTACACAAAGAAAGACTAGGAAATGGTTTATTGCCTGACGATCAGAAAGTACAATTTAAATGTAGAATTACTGTACAACATCTAAGTAATAGTTATACATATGCATATCTAGGGATACCGCAAGCGGGAACCCAAAATGTGCGTGTCTTAAAAACGACCCTTCGAAAAAGGCATAGTTAAATTTTTGAAAAAATTTGGGCTTCAGAATCATCTGGGAAGAATGCAATCCAGGCGACAAGTATGTTGGCCGTTCCTTTACTGCTTAATGCGTTTGGTGCACTAGCACCTCTGGTGCTCAAAAGTCTTGAACAGCAAGCAGAGCATTCGCTTGTACTAAGAGAGAAGACCGATAACCCCCTTTATGGTAAATTCTATGGCATTATACGTGGACAACAGTTATCAATGGTTCTGTCCAAGATGTTTTTCAAGTCTGCTGGATTGACATCGAAGGCTGAAGGATTTCTTTTTGCCTGTCAAGACGGCGTTATAAACACCTTAGTTTGCCGCCAGTTCATAATGAATGTACTTGTAGGCGATAGCAAATGCCGAGTGTGCAAGCAGGAGCCAGAAGCACTTGGATAAGTTCTCAGTGAATGCTCAAAGTATAAACGCTACGGATACATTGGCAGACACAATACGGCTCTGAAAGTCTTATATTAGCATTTACGGTACTTTTATGGTGTTGATATAATGCTTGTCTTGACATAAGCATAGGAGGAACAAAGTCTCGTTGTGAAAAATGACCAGTGTAAGATCTATGAGAATTCTTGATTCTCTTGCTCTTAATGCTTCAGTGCTACAAAGTCTGATATTGTCCTCCAAGATCTGAAGGGGAAGATCATTGAAGTGATTAAATTCTCTGCACTAGCCGATGTTAATGTCACGGCAAGAAAGAAAGAAAAACAGGCTGAATATCAATGCACTCTTTTTGAGCTTAGCAGGCTGTACTAAGGCTACATAGTCCATCTTGTTCGTCTTATAATCTGCTGCTTTGCAAGTATCAAGGCTTTATTTTTCAGCCAGTTCAACAAGACACCGGCTTACTAGCTTCAGGCTTAATCCATCGCAAGCTGGATGAAAAAGGCTGTTCTTCTGAGATCACTTCATCTAGTCCGTTAACATTTTTTCTCGTAACATTCTACAAAGATAAATAGCTCTAAAATAGTATCTAAAAGTAGAAGCTTTTCCTCCAACTATCCAACAGTGTTTTACGACAGCATCTCATTTAAATTTTCCAATCTAGCTCACCTTCTAGGACAGAAGGATCAGCAGCCATGGTTTTTCAAGTCGTTCTTGTGAACATTGAATTCCACGTGAAGACGTGTGTAACACATTGATTGATGTATAATATTTCATTCGAAAACACCATGTAATGAGACAGAAGAGCCCCATAGAAAGTCAACTTAAGTGAGCTTTTTGCCGGAAGTGTGGGAGAATTTTGCGTTAAGTAAGTGCTTTTTGATAATGATAGATTTTTTGATAAGATTTTTTGCAACGTTATTGCAGATATTTAAAGAATTTACGGATTCTATTGTTTTAGATGAAAACATACGAGTAGTGTGAGAGTCATCTCTTCGGAATGTAATTGGTAATTTTGTATGGCGCGAGATTTGAAAATGGTTCGTTTCGAAGTAAGGTTCTATATATACGCTGAGACTGCGATTCACCAGGGGTTTCGGTGGTGACCCAAGTGGTCTTAACGGAAAATCAGAGTACTCCGAACTATCGTTTTTCTTCCTCTTGCTTGTGTTTTTCTATTGTGCCGAACCGTAAACTATGCAGCTCCGCTGACATTGCAAGTGCCTCTTCTTCGCCCCGCTAGACCACCTGGTCCGGTATATCAGGTGCCGGTAAAATGCAGTACCAGTGTACATGTCAGCAGAGCAATAAGAAAACACATTGTGCGTTATTCAGTGGATATTTGTGAGACTAGTTATGTGACTATGTAGCAGCATTCGAAACTAATTATCTGCGGCAAGCTGCACGGCTCAGTAAAGGGCTATCTAACGATCACTTTTCTGAGGGCGTTATAGGTACATAACATAGTGTTTTCAGCAAAAGTAATAAAATCTAAGCCGTGAAAATGCAACAATATTAAACACTAAACTTTTAAAAAATAAACAGTTCTAATATTTTTAGTTAAAAATATGAATATGGTGATTCTCATTGCTCTGAGTTTAAGAACAAATCAATACATTTGTGTATGTTTAATGTTATATCATTTGTATCTATATAAAAGTCTTGTAAAATTAATAATTGATTAATTTTTATTTATATCGCAGACCTTAAAACTTCACCTTAAACATAGAAAATGTAAGTGGAAAATTCAAAATCCTAAGGTTCAAAATTTCATTTAGCACTTGGAAAATAAAGCGATTAAAGAATTTTTACATAAAAGAATTCAATTTTGAATTGTATGTTTTTTAACATTTGATTTTAAATTGGTTATATCGAATAAATAGTAGAATATTACGAAATATCAGACGATTGTTTTTCATTTTAATGAAAATATTGCAAATTAAATAGGTAACAAATGAAATATTTCACATCGTAACAATGAATAGGATTTTGAATTAAATAAAAATATTTAATTTTCTATAGGGTGTAGACTTTCTTGTAAAACCAAGTAAATAGATTTCTTTTCAAAAAATTTGTAAAATTTACAGTAAGAAAAAACTAACAGTCGTTTCCTGGTCCACCGGCCAACCTGAAAAGATTTTCACATTCTCATCAGAGAAGGTAATAGATTTGTGTGTAATTGTACCCTCCTCTTCCCCAGCTTTTGTCAAACGTCCACGTGTTTATACCCTCTGAACCCAAAAACAAGGTTTTTGCGAATGCGTTTGCCTGTATGTCTGTATTTCCAGCTATAAGCACGATAGAGAATTAATCTATTAGATTGGCCTTTGGTGCCAACTATTTTAGATATAAATTCAAAATGTTAAAGCATTTTTAAAATTTTAAAACCATTTTTCAAAACCTAAAAATTTTATGAACGGGCATTCGCAGTCCTTGGAAAGTTGAACAATTTATTCTAATGAATTTTTTAATATAAGGAAAATTATTAGAGCTATAGCATTTCTAAAATTTAAATGAAACAAACGAAAATAAAAATGTTAAGCCAAACAACGCACGAAATGAAAAAGAAAAATGATGAAGAGCATTTTTTTTCAAAGCCCAACAAGATTATATTAACAACTTTCAAACTTTAACTGAAGAAGTAAAAATTCTGATTATGATCGCACCAAATATAATAAAGAATGAAAAATTTGATTTTGTAGACAAACTATGCAGGGAAAAAAGAATGAGACAAGAATTGTGCATCAATAAAAAAAATCTACAAACTTGTCATTATTCGTTTTTCAATATGCGAGGTATAAAAAAAAATTATAGACAAAAGTTGTTCACCCAAAAAGGATCTGTAAATTTTCATTAAATTTATTTTTTAATGGAACGTGGATTTTCTGTTTTAATCGTTTGCAATGAAATTAAACCTAAAAAAATTAAAGTTTTGGCAAAACGACACAAGGTGCGAGGATATGTTAAGCAACAAAATTGTTTTTTTTACGATGCGCACTTTTTTAAATTATAAAAACAAGACAATAAAAATACTTCCTTTTCAGCATAAATAATTATTATGAATTGTAAAAATATACATTTATTAAAATGATATGTTTTTTAAGGTAGCTAAGAATAAAAATAAATATTAAACAAAGTACAAATATTAAAGTTATCATGAAAAATAAAATTTTATCATACTTTATTGTGCAATAACAGAATAAGCAGTCTTAGATCGAGGTACAGACAGTTTTCGAAGTGACCTTTAATTTTTAAAGGTCTGTATAGAAATATGTATAAAGTACAAAGACTGAGCGCGCAGCACGATACAAATATATTATCAAGCGCAAAATCTAACAAACGCGCGCCCTAGGCACGCTTAAATTTGCAAGCAAAGCGAGCCGTGCGCGATAAGAATATGCCCGCACAGCGCAAAGATTTCTTAAATTAAATTGGCGGTGAAAAAATTGCGATTTACACACGTAATACTTTATAATTTATTCTGATTGAAGTTTTAGGACCGACTGGACATTCAACGTTTTCATCTGGGGTTAATATTTTAGATGCGCCGCTGTACATGTTATATTTGGCCCGTTTTCCCCTCGAAGTGACATTTAAATATATTCCACGAAACATTGTTTGTTGGCGAATGACGTTTCTGTTAAATATTGCAAAGACGTCACCATTAAGGGTCGATAATACAATTTGTTCTTCGCTTGGCATGGAATTAAATGCATGATTTTGACCTTTTAATAGAATTGGTAGATCGCGAGGAAAAGTAAGTCTTCGAAGTTCAAATATCCGGGTCGGATTCTTGTAGCAAATGATTCGAGCAGATTTAAGTTCATCAAGTCGAAATCCAAGTATGAGAGCAGAAGGAGAACTGACTGGGGGAGTCATGGACCTGACACTTCGAGGAGGCTCAGCAGGAGAAGAAGACCTGAGCCTGACACGGCGAGGAGACTCGGCAGGAGGAGGAGACCTGGGCCTGACACGAACAGGTGGCTCAGCAGGTGGAGAAGACTTGGCAGAAGGATTAGTGCTGTCAGGACAAAGAAAACTTTCAGGAGAATGTCTGTCAGCAGACGAAGCAGAAGGTCCTGAACGAGGAACACTAGGGATAGGGTCGCCATTAGGCAAACACTCGAACGGTGAACTGAACTCTGCAAGAAAAAATAGAAGTTTAAATTTTTTAAATGTTTTCATCGTAAAATTCTAAGTCAGAGGAAGATTTAAGATAAAGGATTTAAGACTTTAATAATTTGTTGAAAACTCTTTTTCTTTTAGTAAAACATTAATGGTTTTAACTAAAAATTTGACTCATCAATTTTTGGCTGAAAATTCATTTTTTTAGCTTAAAGAAGATTTTTTTATTTAAAAACTCATGTATTTTGTAAAAGCTTAACGTTTGATGTTAACAACTTCGAGAAAAAAAATTGAAGATGTTGAATGAATTTTTCAGACACAAATTTGCTGAATTCACACTACACTCGAGAAGGGATATACAAACCGGAGATTGGGGGCTCCATGAAATAATTTTAAGGGGGTATTCTGGTGTAGAAATTAAAAATGATCAATTTTTTTTGTAGTTTTTTAAAGTTCCACTATTTAAGAATATGTCTACAATAGGATTTTTCAAAATTTAAATTATTTTCGGAGATATAGGTATTTTGTCGACGCGGCATCCAAACTGGCTTGGCCTGAACTAATCGAACAAAAAACATTAGTTTCGTCTACCTTAATCCATATTTCTCAGTAAAACCTTTTGTTTCTTCATATATTTATATATATATAAGAACAAAAAGTTTTATTAAGATTTGTGTACAATAAACCATAAAGGGAGTGCAGGCAAAATGAAAGTTTTTCTCGAAATTGTCTTCTTTAAAAACGATACCCACGATTTCTCAAGTTTTACTAGACTAGTTTACCTTAAATTTTTTGAAAGGCTTTTTTAAAGACTTCTTTATATCTGGAACTATGCTCATCCCCAAATTTCAATTTGTACTATTTTTTAAAAATTTGAAGGGTCAAAAGAAGTAGTACAAGAATTGTTTTTTTTTCTGGGCAGTCGCCATTTTGTGAACAATTTTTTTTCAACTTTCCCGTAGTTCCAGACATTGCGACATGACTCTAGATTAATAATGTTTTTTTTCGGATTGCTAAGAGGGTTGGAATCGTGGGTATGGTATCGTGCCAATTTTTTGAAACCCCCCACTTTATCACCTGCTAATTTTTGGAATTTCCAACTTTTTAAATTTTTTAATTTTTTTCTGTATTCTTGTAATGTTAATAAATAACTCATAAACAAATTGATGGTAAGAATATTGATAGACCTTTTTTTTACAGCACTTCAAAAATTACCTGAAATTCATGCCTCTACACCACAAAACCCCCTCAATATAAAAATATCGACATCTCGAATGCATTTCGAGATATCGATTTAAAAGATTCAAATTCTCATCATTTGCACAAAATTTTATAGGAATATGGACTAAGACTTTGTCACACGGATGTGGTAATCTCTCCCTTTTTTGCAATGTGAAATTTTCAATATTTTCGTGATGGCTTTGGTTTAATTTACCTATTTATGGTTTACCTTTAAATAATTGACAACAATACAGATTTTAAATATCTTCACATAAAAATAAATCTTCATATTATATGATCAAAAATAACTTTTAAATTCTTATTTTTACTTTATACCTATTATCCTTCTCATATTAATGAAATAATTATTAATTATCACTTGCTAGAAGGGTACCATATGTTAAATAAGCTTAACAAAGTTACCTGAAATTATAGATTTATTATATAATACATCTATTATTTCAACCATATTTTGTTTACTTTTTTTATTTTGTTCTAAATTTTAATGTTATATTTACCAATAGAATCGAGGATGACCACCAAGGATAAGACTAGAGTCCACACAATCCTCATGTTTTCTAATTATAGGAAAAAATAATTAATACACAATAATTAAAAATTTTGTTGACAACACAACTACTGAATATTCAACTGCTTCATCAGCTTATGTAATCTGTACCTATTAAAGTCGTTATCTCTTAGAATCAAGGCGACAAGCTTGGCCTTCTGAACATTTACACTTGATAAGAGTCAGTTTCCAGGAAAAAAAAGTGTTAACATATTTAATTACAACTAATATCACTATTCACACAAAATATTTTAAAATAATTAAAAAGAGGAATTTCGTGCTTTTAGACATTGAACTAACTTTTTAGAAACTATTTAAAAAAAACATTATCTAAAAATAAAATCATGGTTCAGTAAAGTCAATTTTAATCGACTTTCAAACGTTTAGCGTATAGTACTAGAAATATGCTTAATATGAAACTATTAAGGCTTAAATTTTTTCGAATCAGAGACACCAGATTTTAAGATTTTTAAAATTTTAAGACTAGTTAGTTGATATTAAGGAATTTTCAAAAAAGTTTATATAATTTTAATCAAAATTCAACAGACGTTGCAGCGTATAGTCCATAAATAATGTAACGCTATTATTTTTTATTTTTACCTCTATACTTTTACATTTAACATTGTGTACATGCATAGAAATCTTAAGGCTTTCCCCCCTTTTACTTATTCCTGCGTAACGTCATTTTGTGGATTGAAATTTATAGAATTATATGAGGTTTCACACAAGTTTTATGTATTTTGAAGGATCTAAAAGAATTAAATAGGAACTATTAATATTTGAAAGGATTCCTTATTATTCCAATGTTGCAAAAGAGTTTCAAAATATGAAAAGATTTTATTAAATTTTATAATGTATTCTAAATTTTTAAAGGGATTTTAAAAATTCAGAGGGGTTCCAAAGTACTCAAAGGGATATTAAACGGTTTCTAAGATGATAAAGGTTGCTGAGAGATTCCCATTAATACAAAGGGATTTGAAAGGATTGTATAATATTTGATTAGATTTGATAGAATCTCAATGACTTTATAGACATTTAAGAGATTTCGATGGGTGCAGAAATATTTTATAGTTTTTCAAGAATTTCAAGGAATAGAAAAAAGGTTTAATGGGATATAATAAAAAAAGACACATGTCAGCAAATTTTAAGAGCCTTCTCTACAGTTTCAAAATCACCTTAGCAACAGTAAATTGCTTAGTGTAATATTAGCACATTTTCTGTTTTTAGGGTAAATATTTTTGAATTTTTATGTACATGTACAATAAAACTGTACTAAAGAAAAAAAATGATTTGAGTTTCTAAGTACAAAATTCTATTTATTAGACGCAAAATATTCGTAATAAAATGTGCTAACATAAATAAAGATGTAAAAGATTTAAAATAATAAGCAAAGGTTATTTTGTATAATTATAATGAAATTGATGTCACCCATGTTATCATCTATCATAACCATAATAAATAAAAAGCTTTTATTTAATTTCGAAAATATTTTGCGTTTCCAGAATCCTAAAATTTTGCAAAATTATCAATAGTCTTATAAGAACACGAAACACAAAAAAGAACAGTAAATTTGAGAACAAAAACACAGTTGCGTCTTGCTAATAGGGTGGTGCTTCAAAATTTAAGGTCTGATTTTTTTAAACGATATGAATAAAGAAAAATAGCTGCTCCTGATACAATTATATTAAAATGTATGATACAATGGTTAGCAAAAAAAGTACATAGTTCTTGTAGAATCATTATTAGCACAATACTGTAGTAGCAGAAAATAGGTTTATTTTTAAAGTACCACATTTCTGCAGCAGCTTGTATTATAATAACGTACGATTGTACTGTGAATTTAAACATTTAGCAAACAATTCGCGAAAGTATCATTAGTAAAGGTCAAAAAAGTCTAGAGAAACGGTTGTCAATTGATTTTATTTTTGCATGAAAGCTTGTCTGGTTGCTGTTTATTTTATTTTGTAAAAAGAAAGCAGAACAGTACTACAAAACCAGTTATAAGGCTACAGTATGTACATTATGTAGCATCTTAATTATAACAGAAGCACACAAGTAGCGTTATATTTTCCTGTCTTACAAATTATTTACTTGTAAAATAAGTTACTGTACTACAAAATTCATACAGTGACAAAGTAAATACATTTAGTTTTTTTCTAAAAGAATGAGAAAGAGCGTGAAGTAAAAGGATTATGGATCTTGCAAATAAAAAACCGCGCGAATGCACATAGTTGTCGATTAGAAATATGTCCCGATAAAAAAAGGGATGAGAAGACTCTTGTCACTCTTATAAAAAAACATGTGGCTGAAGTCACAGAAATCTAAATCTATTTCTGGAAAGGTTACTTGAATTTATTAGATTGTGGTTATACGTATAAAACGGTGAATCATCATGAAGAATTTGTAAATAATGATACCAAAGCACACACACGAAACATCAAGTTCTCCTGGCGTTGGAACAATTTAGCTGATCACCTTTTTGAATTTTTGTGGCAAGCGCAACTAGAAATTTTAATTTGAAGAATAAAATATACAACATCCTGATCAATGCATAAAAAATTTTAAAAATAATGAAAAAAAAGGAAATAAAAAGCAACAGAAATATAAAACTTAAACAATTATAAAGTAACATAAAGGCTATTGAAAGTCATCTAACCTTTACGCGGTAAAGAGCATGATTAGGTGTTAAGCCGAAACCAATCATTATACGGTATAGAAACTTGTATTTATTGTTCTTTCTTTTTGAAGATAAGATTTCGAGAAGCGGTCACCTTTGATTGTCTATTATAAATTTTTTATTATTTACTGAAGCAAACGAAAACAAACGTGTAATTTTTTAGTTTTTTAAAATTCTGTGATGTCAAAGTACATTAGAATAGTGAGTTTCAAATTAAAAGCTCTTCGACTAGAGGATGCACGTCATCTTGAACAAAAATATGAAAAATAATTCGATGTCATACAAGCTAACTATTGCCTACCTCAAATCACCTATTTTTTTAACTCATGCACAAACTGCGCACATTCAAAGGCGCAATGTAGCACTAAGAGTACTTTATTACTATCTCTGGCACTCTTATGGTGTAGCTTCAATGCCGCTGCGCTAAACGCTTTTAGGGAGATAGAGTCAATTGTCGAGAACGAGAAGTGCCGCATATACTACGAGTATAACTCCATATTCTTGACAATTGTTTTTTGGTCGCGCACTCGAGGCCAGAAGTAGTTCTTCTTGACTTCGAGAAACGAACCATGTTAATTTTTACATTTTCGGCACCAGACAACCAAAACATCACAGCTAAGGAGAATAAAAACGAAGAAAGGTATGGAGACCTTTCAAGAGAGCTGCGACGGTAATACCTGAAATATTCTGTTTAGTTAGTCATGCTGATCATCGGTGCTCTTCAAGGTGCATAGCTTTCACTGGTTAATAGCCTAAAAAGTATCGCTGTGTGTTAACAAAATGCTAAGACACTTGCGGGGGAAACGCGGAAGGCGGTCGTCCCTGGGTCGCTCCCTGTCTTTAGGATTTACGAAATAATATTCCTTAGTAAAGTAAAAATGTTATCACATTTATAATGTTGTGCTACACAAATTTTATTATGTACTTGCATCTGACTGCAGTCTGTAGTAGGTAGTAGTAGTGCTTAATAGAAAGTACATTAATAATAACACATTCATATAATATATTCGAGTTTAATATGATACAGAAAATGTAGCACCGTTGACACTCTTCAAGTAGAATGTTTTAATTAATCAATATTTAAATAGCTTTTGAAATTAAATAAAAGCGTTTAATTATTTTAGAGATTTAGAATTGTTTTGTAAAATCAATTATTTAAATTTGATTTGTATTTATCGTACTATAGCTCAATTTTTAAAATAATGAATCTATTTATATGTAGAGTTAATGGACTAAAAATGTTTTTGGTATAAGAAAAAAAAAAATTTTAAAGCTTTTGAATTTAAGTCTTGAGGTCTGTTTAACAGCATTTTAAAAGTTAAGTTATTCAAAATGTCAACCTCAAATTGAGAATTTTTAAAGTGAAAAATTTTAGAATAACGCATTGCAAAACGTATGTCTGAAGTTGAAATTAAATTACTGTTTGAGTCAAATTTATGGCCTGAATAATTTAGTTTACACATGACATATTCTATAATACATTGTGATTGAGCTCTTTGACCCTACTGGACATTCCGTGTTTTCATCTTCAGTTATTTCTTTTAAAGTTCCGCTGATCATGTTATATTTTCCCCGTCTTCCCCTCGTAGTGACATTTAAATATATTCCACGAAAAATTTTTTGATTTCGAATTTTAATTTTGTCAAATAATGCAAAGACGTCACCATTGGGGGCTGATAGTACAATTTGTTCCCGGGTGGGTATGGGGTTAAGGATATGATTTTGGCTTTTAATTAGAATTGGTATAGTGGGAGGAAAAGTATACGCTTGAAGTTCAAATATCCGATTTGGATTGATTCTGGAAATAATTCGGACAAATCTAAGTTGTTCAAGTGTAAATCCAAGTATAAGA
>JAUELO010017350.1:0-20694 GCA_032357855.1 Amphibolips quercusostensackenii
TTTAGGGTATATGGAAAGATTCCAAGTAATTTTAAACTGATTTTAATAATTTGGAGAAATTTTAAAGAATTTTCTAGATTTTAGGGTATTTTAAATGATTCTTAGGTATATTTAATTAATTTTATTAACTCGATTGGATCTTGAAAAGATTTGAAATATTTTAGGGTATTTTAAAAGATTCCAAGGAATTTTTGATTTATTTTAATAATTTTTAAGAATTTAAAATTTTTAGAAGATTTTATGGTATTTTAAAAAATTTTGAGGAATTTTTAATTGATTTTAATAATTTTAGAGCATCTTAAATTTGTTTAGAAAGTATTCAGGGTAGCTTAAAAGATTACAAAAAATTTTTCATGTACTCGTATTTCAATAATTTGAAGGGATTTTACATAATTTTAAAGATTTTAGGATATTTTGGAAGATTCTAAGGAATTTTTAATTTCATTTGATAATTCGAAGGGATTTCAAAGTTTTCTAAAGATTTTGGGGAATTAAAAAAAATCCCAAGGAATTTTTAGTTTATTTTAATCATTTTTGAGGATTTCAAAGTGGTTAATAAGATTTATAATATCTTGAGGGATTTTAAATTGATTTCAACTAATTTAAAGTATTCTAGGGTATATTAAAAGATTCCAAGAAATTAGGAACTGATTTCAATAATTTGAAGAAATTTCAAAGAATTTTCAAGGTTTTAGGGTATTTTAAATGATTCTAAGGAATATTCAATGAATTTTCATAATTGGATGAGATTTCGAAAATATTTGTAATATTTTAGGGTATTTTAAAAGATTCCAAATATTTTTTCATTGATTTCAATAATTTCAAAGGATTTTGAAGACGTTTAAAGACTTCAGGGTAATTTTAGAGATTCCAAGGAATTTTTAATTGATATTAATAATTTTAAAATATTTCAAATTTTCAAAAACGTTTTAGGGTATTTTTGTAAATTCCTGACCATTTTTTCAAATTTAAAAAGTTTCATAGGATTTCAAAATGTTTAACAAGATTTCTAATATCTTGGGGGATTTTAAATTGATTACAACAAATTTTAAATATTTTAGGGTATATTAAAAGATTCCAAGAAATTTTCAACTCATTTTAATAATTTGAAGGAATTTCAAAGAATTTTCAAGGTTTTAGGGTATTTTAAATAGTTCTGAGGAATATTTTATTAATTTTAATAATTGGATGTCATTTCAAAAAGATTTGAAATATTTTAGGGTATTTTTAAAGATTCCAAGGAATTTTTAATTGATTTTAATAATTTTAAATAATTTAGAATTTTTTAGAAGATTTTAGGATATTTTATAAGATTCTGAGGAATTTTTAATTGATTCTAATAATTTTAGAGCATATAGAATTTTGTTAGAAAGTTTTTAGGGTATTTTAAAAGATTCCAAAGAATTTTTTATTTATTTCAATAATTTGAAGGTATTTTAAATGATTTTAAAGATTTTAGGGTATTTTAAAATATTCCAAGAAATTTTTAATTTATATTAATAATTTCAAAGAATTTCAAATTTTAAAAAAGATTTTAGGGTGTTTTTTTTAATTCCTGGCAATTTTTTTAAATTTAAAAAGTTTTATAGTATTTGAGGGATGTCAAATTGATTTCAATAAATTTTATATATTTTAGGGTATATTAAAAGATTCCAAGGAATTTTGAACTTATTTTAATAATTTGAAGGAATTTCAAAGAATTTTCAAGGTTTTAGGGTATTTTAAATGACTCTAAGGAATATTTCATTATTTTAATTATTGAATGGGATTTCAAAAATATTTGAAATATTTTAGGGTATCTTAAAAGATTCCAAATATTTTTTCATTGATTTCAATAATTTCAAAGAATTTTAAAGACGTTTAAAGACTTCAGGGTAATTTTAAAGATTCCAAGGAATTTTTAACTGATTTTAATAATTTCAAAGGATTTCAAATTTTCAAAAAGATTTAGGGTATTTTTTTGAATTTCTGGCAATTTTTTCAAATTTAAAAAGTTTCATAGGATTTTAAAATGTGTAACAAGATTTCTAATATCTTGGGGGATTTTAAATTGATTAAAATTTTTTAAAAATATTTTAGGGTATATTGAAAGATTCCAAGAAATTTTAAACTTATTTTAATAATTTGAGGAAATTCAAATTTTTTTTAAGGTTTTAGGGTATTTTAAACGTTTCTAAGAAATATTTTATTAGTTTTTATAATTGAATGGTATTTTAAAAAGATTTGAAATATCTTAGGGTATTTTTAAAGATTCCAAGGAATTTTGAATTGATTTTAATAATTTCAAATAATTTAGAATTTTTTAGAAGATTTTAGGATATTTTGAAAGATTTTGAGGAATTTTTAATTGATTTTAATAATTTTAAAGGACCGAAATTTTTTTTAGAAAGTTTTTAGGGTATTTCAAAAGATTCCAAAGAATTTTTCATTTATTTTAATAATTTGAAGGGATTTTAAATAATTTTAAAGATTTTAGGGTATTTTGAAATATTCCAAAAAAATTTTAATTGATTTTAATAATTTGAAGGAATGTCAAAGACTTTTCAAGATTTTAGGACATTTTAAAATATTCTAAGAAATTTTTGATTGATTTTGATCTTTTTAAAGGAGTTCAAATTTTCAAAAAGATTTTAGGATATTTTAAAAAATCTCAAGGAATTTTTTATTGATTTTAATAATTTTTAATGATTTTAAATTTTTTAGAAGATTTTAGGGTATTTTAAATGATTCTAAAGGAATATTTAATTAATTTTAATAATTGGATGGTATTTTAAAAAGATTTGAAATATTTTAGAAAATTTTAAAAGATTCCAAGGAATTTTTAATTGATTTTAATAATTTTTTAGAATTTCAAATTTTTTGGAAGATTTTAGGATATTTTGAAAGATTCTGAGGAATTTTTAATCGATTTTAATAATTGTAACGGATTTTAAATTTTTATAAAGGTTTCAGGGTATTTTAAAAGATTCTAAGGAATATTTAATTAACTTGAATAATTGGATAGGATTTCAAAATGATTTTAAATATTTTTGGAAATTTAAAAAAATTTTAATGAAATTTTAATTGATTTAAATAATTGTAACGGATTTTAAATTTTTAAAAAGATTTTAGGGTATTTTTTTTATTCTTGGTAATTTTTTTCAAATTTAAAAATTTTCAGAGGATTTCAAAATGCTTAATAAGATTTATAATATCTTGAGAGATTTAAAATTGATTTAAACAAATTTTAAGTATTTTAGGGTATATGGAAAGATTCCAAGAATTTTTGAACTAATTCTAATAATTTGAAGGAATTTTTAAAAATTTTCAAAATTTTGGGGTATTTAAAATAATTCTAAGGAATACTTTATTAATTTCCATAGTTTGATCGGATTTAAAAAAAAATTGAAAGTTTTCAGGGTATTTTAAAAGATTCCAAGGAATTTTTAATTGATTTTAATAATTTTGAAAATTTTTAAATTTTCAAAACGATTTCAGATTATTTTGAAAAATTCCGAGGAATTATTAATTGATTTTAATAATTTCAGAGAATTACAAATTTTTTTAGAAACATTTTAGGGTATTTGTAAAGATTCCGAAAAATTTGTTCTGTATCTTTATTTTAAGGTATTTTAAAATATTTCAAGGCATTTTCAAAAACTTTAACAAATTTTAGTGGATTTCAAGGAATTTTAAATATTAAAAAAAAAATTTTAATCCCTTGGTTTATTTCAAAATTAAAAATAACATTCTTCGCATTATTATTTTAATTTCTTTAATGAGAAAATAGATCACGATTTTTTAGAGATTAAAAAGAAATTTTTAGAACCAAAAGTTTCAAATGATCAATTTTCGATAAATTTGTTTCACCAATTAATAATAATAACAATAATAATAATAATAATAATAATAATAGTAATAAATAATAATTTGTTTATACCCTTGAATTTTTTAAATCTGATGTTTGATAATAAATATAATCATGTAAGGTACTCTACAACTTACAGTTAGGCATAAGGCCTACTTATCTCTTACGCCTTATCTGATAAAGACACTTGACTCTGAAGCAGTGATCTTATCACATTTTGGAAACGATGTTTAATTTGTGATTAACTTATAAGAATATGGTTCTTATCTTCGGTCTGCTTTTTCTTAATTATCTTTGGATAAAATAACAAATATAAATAAAAAATATTACTTTTTAAATTAAAATTTTTTTTTAAATTTATTCTGCAGGCGAATAAATGTAAAAATTATTTTCGTGTCGTGTTTTAGGTAGCAAATAAGAATGAAAAATCAAAAATGATAAAAAGAAATTTATGCGGATTTTAAAAGATTCCAACGGATTTTCAGTTGCTTTAAAAAAAAAAATTTTAATTTTCTGATGATTTTAGGGTATTTTGAAAAATTCCAAGGAATTTTTTATTAATTTTAATAATTTTTAACAATTTCAAAGAATTTTATATCATTTTAGATGAAATTTTATTTTGTGGCAAATAATTTTTTTCATGAGTTAAAAAATTTTTCTTCATCACAAAAGAGTTCCTCTATTCAGCAATTTTTTTTTATCATTTTCAATTTTTGATTTTTGATACCTAAACCACTACAAAAAATATTTTTTATGCTATTTTTTCAAATGTAGAATAAATTACAAAAATTTCAAAAACCTTCTTAACAACATTAACAAATTTTTTTACTCAAAAAAATATCTGGT
Source organism: Amphibolips quercusostensackenii (assembly GCA_032357855.1). Lineage (NCBI taxonomy): Eukaryota > Metazoa > Arthropoda > Insecta > Hymenoptera > Cynipidae > Amphibolips > Amphibolips quercusostensackenii. Next base: position 4,694 of record JAUELO010017350.1, read on the forward strand.
GAGTTTGTGTCACGATGTGGAAAAATTGGGGGGGGGTACAGTTTTTGAAAATTAAACTTTTGATGTTCAAAAATACCCTAAAATCTTTTTACAATTTCGAAATCCTTCAAAATTATCAAAATCAATTTAAACTTCCTGAGAATCTTTTGAAATACCCTAAAATCTTTTTTAAAAATTTGAAAACCCTTTAAACTATTTAAATTAATTAAAAATTTCTTAAAATCATTCAAAATACCCTAAAATTTGTTTAAAAAATTTTGAAACCCTTTGAACTACTGAAATTAATTAAAAATGACCTACAATCTTTCAAAATAACCTAAAATATTTTAAAAACTTTACAATTTCTTCAAACTATTTAAATTAATTAAAAATTCCTTTAGAATAATTTTAAATACCCTAAAATCTTTTTAAAAAATTTAAAAACCCTTCGAACTACTAAAATCAATTAAAAATGACATAGAATCTTTTAAAATAACCTAAAATATTTTTCAAAAACTTTGAAATCCCTTCAAACTACTCAAATTAATTAAAAATGTCTTAAAATAATATAAAATACCCTAAAATCTTTTTAAAAAATTGAAATCCTTTAAAATTATTAAACTCAATTGAAAATTATTTTGAATCTTATAAAATACCCTAAAATCTTCAAAAAATTTAAAAATTCTGTAAAATTTTTAAAATTATTTTGAAATTCCTTACAATCTTTTCAAATACCCTAAAACATTTTAAATTCTTTAAAATCTCTTCAAACTATTGAAATCAATGAAAAATTCCTTGAAATCTTTTAAAATACCCTGAAGTCTTCCAAAAAATTTTAATTTCGTAAAATTATTAAAATCAATAAAAAATGTTTAAGAATCTTTTGAAATACCCTAAAATCTTCTAAAAAATTTTTAATTCTGTGAAATAATTATTATTAAAAAATTCCTCAGAATGTTTTGAAATACCCTTAAACATTGAAAATTCTTCAAAATCCTTTTAGATTGTTTAAAATTATTAAACATTCCTTGGAATGTTTTAAAATACTCTAAAATCCTCAAAAAAAAATTTTATTTCGTAAAATTATTTAAAGTAGCTAAAAATTCCTTAGAATCTCTTAAAATACCCTAAAACATTTAAAATTCTTTAAAATTATTAAAATCAACCTAAAATTTTTTGGAATCCTTAAAAATACTCTAAAATCTTTCATATTCTTTTTAATCCCTTCAAATTACTTTAATCAATAAAAAATTCCTTGGAATTTCAAAATACCCCAAAATCTTCCAAAAATGTTGAAATTATGTGAAATTATTAAAATTAATAAAAAATTTCTTAGAATCTCTAAAATACCCTTAAACATTTAAAATTCTTTAAAATCCTTTTTAATTATTAAAAATTATTAAACATTTCTGAGAATTTTTTAAATACCCTAAAACCTTCAGAATTCTTTGAAATCTCTTTAAACTATTGAAATTAATGAAAAATTCCTTAGAATGTTTTAAAATACCCTAAAATCTTCATAAAAAATTTCTATTTCGTAAAATTATTTAAATTAGCTAAGAATTCCTTAGGATCTTTTAAAATACCCTAAAACATTTAAAATTCTTTAAAATCCTTTGTGATTATAAAAATCAATTAAGAGTATTTTAGGAACTTTCAAAATACCCTAAAATCTTCTAAAAATTTGAAATCCTTTAGAATTATTAAAATCAACTAAAAATTCCTTGGAATCGTTTAAAATACCCTAAAATCTTTTAAATTCTTTTAAATCCCTTCAAATTACTTAAATCAATAAAAAATTCCTTGGAATTTTAAAATGCCCTAAAATCTTCCAAAAATGTTGAATATTCTGTGAAATTATTAAAATTAATTGAAAATTTCTTAGAATCTTTTAAAAACCTTTTAAATTATTGAAAAAAATGAAACCTTCTTTGAAATCCTTTAAAATGCCCCAAAATATTTCAAATCCTTTTAAATCATTTAAGATCCCTAGATACCTTTAAAAATTTTTTAAATACCCTAAAATTTATTCAATTCTTTGAAATCCCCGCAAATTATCGGAATTTATTCAAAATCCTCTAAAATATTTTCAATCTTGTAAAATATTTTGAAATCCCTTGAAACTTTTTTAATTAAAAAACTACCAAGAATTTAAAAAAAAAAACCTAAAATCTTTTAAAAAATTTGAAATCCCTTCAAAATATTGAAATTTATTTAAAATCCCGTAAGATATTTTAAGTCCTATAAAATTTTTTTAAATCACTTAAAAACATTTTAAATCTGAAAAAAATTACCAGGAATTTAAAAAAAAACTTGAAATCTTTAAAAGAATTTGAAATTCCTTTAAATTATTTAAATCAATTCAAAATTTCTTGAAGTCTTTGAGAATTGTCCAAAATATTTCAAATTCTTTTGAAATCCCATAACGTTACTTAATACAGTCGAAAAATCTTCGGAATCTCTCCAAATACCCTAAAATCTTCTAAGAATTTGCAATCCTTTAAAATTATCAAAATCAACCTAAAATTTTTTGGAATCCTTAAAAATACCCTAAAATCTTTCAAGTTCTTCTAAATCCCTTCAAATCACTCAAATCAATGAAAAATTTATTGGAATGTTTTAAAATACCCTAAAATTTTCAGAAAATTGTAAAATACCTTTTAGCAATTAAAATCAATTAAATATTCCTAATAATAATTTAAAATACTCTAAAATCTGTAAAATTATTTTAAATCTCTTCAAATTATTGAAATAAATAAACAATTTTTTGGAATTGTTTAAAATACTCTAAAATCTTATAAAAAAGTTGAAGTCTTTTGAAATTATCAAAATCAATTACAAATTCTTAGGAATCTTCAAAAATACCTTGAAATCTTTAAAATTCTTCGAAATCGTTTTAAATTATTGAAATCAAATAAGGAATTGTTGGAATCTTCTAAAATATCCTAAAATCTTCTAAAAATTTTGAAATTTCATAAAATTTTTAAAATTAATTAAAAATTCCTTAGAACGTTTTAAAACACCCTTAAATATATAAAATTCTTTAAAATCCTTTTAAATTATTAAATATTATTAAACATTCCTTAGAATTTTTTAAAATAGCCTAAAACCTTTTTAAAAATTTTAAATTCCTTTAAATAATTTATATCAAATTCAAATTCCTTAGAACTATTTGAAATACCTTTAAATCTTTTTAAAAAATTTGAAATCCCCTTAAGTTATTGAAATGAAATCAAAATTTCTTGGAATCTTTTGAAATTCTCTCAAATATTCCAAATTAAAAATTCTTTGGAATTTTTCAAAATACCCTAAAATCTTTAAAATTCTTTGAAATCCTTTAAAGTTATTAAAATCAATTAAATTCACTTTGGAATCTACTAAAATACCCTAAAATCTTTTAAAAAATTTAAATCCCTTTAAATTACTGAAATCAAATAAAAATTCCTTACAATTATTTGAAATACCTTCAAATCATTTACATTTTTTTAAATCCCTTTAAATTACTGATTTGGATGAAAATTTTCTTGGAATTTTTTTAATATCTTAAAATCTTTTTGAAAATTTGAAATTCCTTTAAATAATTTACATCAAATTCAAATTCCTTAGAACTATTTGAAATACCTTTAAATCTTTAAAAAAAATTGAAATTTCCTTAAGTTATTGAAATTAAATCAGAATTTCTTGGAATCTTCAAAAATTCTCTTAAATGTTCCAAATTAAAAATTTTTTGGAATCTTTCAAAATACCCTAAAATCTTTCAAATTCGTTGTAATCCTTTAAAGTTATTGAAATCAATTAAACACACTTTGGAATCTACTAAAATGCCCTAAAATCTTTTAAAAAATTTAAATCCCTTTAAATTACTGAAATCGATTAAAAATTCCTTAGAATTATTTGAAATACCCTAAAATCGTTTAAAATTTTTAAAATCCCGTTAAATGATCAAAATTAATACAAAATTCATTTTAAAAATTTTAATACCCTAAAATCTTTTTGAAAATTTGAAATTTTTTAAAATTACTTTGATCAATTAAAAATTCCTTGAAATTTATTTATAATCTCCTAAGATGTTTTAAATCTTTCAAAATATTTTAAAATTCCTTGGAACTTTTTAAGTGTGAAAAAATTACCAGAAATTTAAGAAAATACCCTAAAATCTTCAACAAAAAATTGAAATCCCTTCAAATTATTGAAATTTATTCAAAATCCCGTATGATATTTTAAATCCTGTAAAATTTTTTGAAATTCTTTAAAACATTCTAAATCTAAAAAAATTAACAGGAATTTTGAGAAATAACTTGAAATCTTTAGAAAATTTTTTAATTCCTCTAAACTATTGAAGTTTATTAAATATTTCTCAAAATCATTTAAAATACCTTAAAATCTTTTTAAAAAAAATGTTAATCCTTGAAAATTAGAAACATCAATTAAAAATCCCTTAAAAACTTTCAAAATACCCTAAAATCTTTTATTAAATGGAAAAACTTTTTAAATTATTGAAATGAATTGAAAATTCCTCAGAATCACTTAAAAAACCTTCAAATGTTTTAAATTATTTAAAATGCCTTCAAATTATTGAAATCAATTCAAAATTTCTTGGAATCTTTTTGAAAATTCCCTAAAATACTTCAAATTAAAAATTCGTTGGAATGTTTCAAATATACCCTAAAAACTTCCAAAAATTTTAAAATCCATCTAAATTATTAAAATCAGTTAAAAATTCCTTCGAATTATTTGAAATACCCTAAAACCCTCAAAATTCTTTAAAATCCCTTCAAATGATTGAAATCAATGAAAAATTCCTTTAAATTTCTTTAAATGCCCTAAAATCTTTATAAAAATTTGAAATTCTTTTAAATTACTGAAATTGGTTGGAAATTCTTTACAATTATTTAAAATACCCTTAAATCTTTAAAATTCTTTGAAATCCCTCCAAATTATTAAAATCAATTTTAAATCCCCTACGATATTTTAAATCTTGTCAAATATTTTGAAAGCCTTTAAAACTCTTACAATCTGAGAAAAATTTAACAGGAATTTTAAAAAATACCCAAAAAATCAATTAGAATTCCTTGGAATCCTTTAAAATACCCCACAATCTTTCAAATTCTTCTAAATCCCTTCAAATGATTGAAATCAATAAAAAATTCCTTGGGATCTTTTACAATACCCTACAATCTTTCAAAAAGTTTAAAATTCTGTAAAATTATTGATTTACCTTTATTTATTTTATTATTTTATTATTATTAAGATCAATAAACAAACTTTAGAAACTTTTTAAATACTCTAAAATCTTCAAAAAATTTTGAAATCCCTTCAAAATATTAAAACCATTAAAAACTTTCTCAGAATTTTTTTTAATGCCCTAAAATCTTTTTGAAATTTTAAAATTTTTTCAAATTATTAAAATCAATTAAAAATTCCTCACAATTATTTCAAATACTCTAAAATCCTTTAAAAAATTTCAAAATCTCTTCAAACTATTGAAATCAATGAAAAATTTCTTGAAATTTTTTTTAATATCCTTAAATCTTTTTAAAAATTTGAAATTCCTATGAATTACTGAAATCATTTGAAAAATTCCTTAAAATTAGTTGAAATACCTTAAAATCCTTTTAACTTTTTAAAATCTCTTCAAATTATTAAAATCGATAAAAAATTCCTTGGAATTTTTTTGAATATCCTAAAATCATTTTCAAAATTTGAAATCCCTTTAAATTATTGAAATAAATTAAAAATTCCTAAAAATTAGTTGAAAAACCTTAAAATCCTTTTAACTTTTTAAAATCTCTTCAAATTATTGAAATCGATAAAAAATTCCTTGGAATTTTTTGGAATACCGTGAAATCTTTTGAAAAAATGGAAATTCCTTTAAATTATTGAAATCAGTTACAAATTCCATATAATGATTTAAAATACCCTAAAATCCTTCAAATTTTTTAAAATCCTTTCAAATTATTAAAATCAATGAAAAATGTATTGGAATGTTTTTAAATACCTCAAAATCTTTTTAAAAATGTGAAATTCCTCTAAATTACTGAAATCAGATAAAAATTCCTTAGAATTATTTGAAATACCCTGAAATACTTCAACTTTTTCAAAATCCCTTCAAATTATTTAAATCGATAAAAAATTCCTTGGAATTTTTTTTAATATCCTAAAATCACTTTAAAAATGTGAAATTCTTTTGAATTACGAAAATTAGTTTAAAAATCCTTAGAATGATTTGATATACCTTAAAATCCTTGAATTTCTTCGAAATCCTTTCAATTAATTGAAATCAATAAAAAATGTATTGGAATGTTTTTAAATACCCTGAAATATTTAAAAAAAAATTTAATTACTTTAAATTATTGAAATTAAATAAAATTCCTTAGAATAATTTGAAATAACCTAAAATCCTTAAAAGTTTTCAAAATCCCTTCAAATTATTGAAATCGTTGAAAAATTCCTTGGAATTTTTTTTAATATCCTAAAATCATTTTAAAAATGTGAAATTCCTTTAAATTACTGAAATCATTCCTTAGAATTATTTGAAATACCCTAAAATCCTTAAGATTTTTCGAAATCCTTTCAATTAATTGAAATCGATTAATAATTTCTTGGAATTTTTTTAAATATCTTAACATTATTTTAAAAATTTGAAATTTCTTTAAATTACTAAAATCAGTTAAAAATTCCTAAGAAAGATCTGAATTACCCTTAAATTCTTTAAATTCTTCGAAATCCTTTTAAATTATTAAAATTGATGAAAAATTTCTTGGAATTTTTTTGAATATCCCTAAATCTTTTTAAAAATTTGAAATCCCTTTGAATTATTGAAATCAATTAAAAATTTCTTTCAATTATTTAAATACCCTGAAATCTTTGCAAAAATTTCAAAATCCCTTCAAACTATTGAAAACTATGGAAAAATACCTTGGAATTTTTTATAATACCCTGAAACCTTTTTAAAAAATGGAAATTCCTTTAAATTATTGAAATCAGTTACAAATTCCATATAATGATTTGAAATATGTTAAAATCCTTAAAATTCTTTGAAATCCTTTCAAATTATTGAAATTAATAAAAAATGTATTGGAATATTTTTAAATACCCTAAAATCTTTTAAAAAATTTGAAGTTCCTTTAAATTCCTAAATCAGTTAAAAATTCCTCAGAATGATTTGAAATACCCTAAAATCCTTAAAATTCTTCGAAATCCTTTCAAATTATCGAAATTAATAAAAAATGTATTGGAATATTTTTAAACGCCCTAAAATCTTTTTAAAAATTTGAAATTTCTTGAAAGTATTAAAAATCAGTTAAAAATTCCTTAGAATTATTTAAGATACCCTAAAATCCTTAAAACTTTTCAAAATCTCTTCAAATTATTAAAATTGATGAAAAATTTCTTGGAATTTTTTTCAATATCCTTAAATCTTTTTTAAAATTTGAAATTCCTTTAAATTACTGAAATCAGTTAAAAATTCCTCAGAATGATTTAAAATACCCTAAAATCCTGGAAATTTTTCGAAATCCTTTTAAATTATTGAAATTAATAAAAAATATATTGGAATATTTTTAAATGCCCTAAAATATTTTTAAAAATTTTAAGTTCCTTTGAATTATTGAAATTAAATAAAAATTTCTTAGAATTATTTAAAATAGCCTAAGATCCTCAAAATTCTTCAAAATTCCTTTAAATTATTTAAATCAATGACAAAATTGCTTGAAATTTTTTTTAAATACCCTAAAATCTTTTCAAAAATTTGAAATTTGTTTGAATTACTGAAATCAGTTAAAATTCTTTACAACCATTTAAAATACCTTTAAATCTTGTGAATTTTTTTAAATTCCTTCAAATTATTGAAATCAATTCAAAACTCCTTGGAATCTTTTAAAACTCCCTGAAATATTCCAAATTGAAAATTCTTTGGAATCTTTTAAAATACTCTACAATCCTTTAAATTCTTAAAAATCCTTTAAAATTATTAAAATCAATTTAACACACTTTGGAATCTTCTAAAATACCCTAAAATCTTACAAATATAAATCCCTTCAAATTATTGAAATCGATCAAAGATTCCGTGGAATTTTTTCTAATACCCTAAAATCTTTTTAAAAATTCGAACTTTTTTTTAATACTTTAATCAATAAAAAATTCTTTGAAATTTATTCATAATCTCCTAAGATATTTCAAATCTTTTAAAATATTTTAAAATTCCTTGGAAATTTTTGGGTGTGAAAAAATTGCCAGGAATTTTAAAAAATACCCTGAAATCTTCAAAAAAATTTCAAATCCCTTGAAATTATTGAAATTTATTCAAAATCCCGTAGGATATTTTAAATCTTGTAAAACTTTTTGTAATCCCTTCAAATTATTGAAATCAATTCAAAATTTTTTGGAATTTTTTTTAATACCCTAAAATCTTTTTAAAAATTAGAAATTCCTTTAAATGACTTTCATCAGTTGAAAATTCCTTACAATCATTTAGAATACCCTGAAATCATTTGAAAAATTTGAAACTCCTTAAAATGATTGAAATCAATTTTAAAGGATTTCTAAGTATTTTAAAAAATTTAAGGTATTATGAAAGATTCCAAAGAATTTTTTATAAATCTCTATCATTTGAAAAGATTTCGCCGAATTAAAAAAATTTGAGGGTATTTTAAAAGGATTCTAAGAAATTTTTAAAATAATTTTAATAATTTTAGGGAATTTCAAACAAATTTCAAATGTTTTAGGGTATTTTATAAGATTTCAAGGAATTTTTTATTGGTTTTAATAATTTGAAGGGATTTCAAAGAAATTTATAATATTGTAGGGTATTTTTAGAAATTCCAAGGAATTTTAAATTATATTCAGTAATTTTATGGGATTTTCAAGTACTACAAAGTTTTTAGGGTATTTTTGAAAATTCCAAGGAATTTTCAAGACCTTGAAAAATGTAGAGAAATTTAAAAATATTTCAAAGAATTTTAAATATTTGAGGGTATTTTTAAAAATTCCAAGGAATTTTTTAGAGCTTTAAGAAATTTCAAAGGTATTCAAAAGGTTTCAAAGGAATTTAAATGTAAGAGGTAATTTTCAAAGATTTCAAGGTATTTTAAAAAGCTTTAAAAAATTTAGGAGATTTTAAAAAGCTTAAAAAAGTTTAGGGTATTTGTAGAAATTACAACGAATTTACAATCATTTTTATCGATATAATGGGATTAAAAACGATTAAAAATATTTTAGGGTATTTTAAAACATTCCAGGTCGTTTTCAGGAGCTTTTTAAGAATTTTAAATTTCTTCAAATTATTCAAATCAATTAAAAATTCCTCAAAATCATTAAAAATACCCTAAAATCATTTTGAAAAATTGAAATCCCTTAAAATGATTAAAATCAATTTAAAATGACTTCGAAGTATTTTAAAGATTTTAGGGTATTTTGAAATATTCCAAGGAATTTTAAAATAATTTTCATCATTGGAAGGGATTGCGGAGAATTTTTAAAATTTTAGGGTATTTTAAAAGATTCTAAGAACATTTTAATTAATTTTAATAATTTTAGAGAATTTTAAATTTTTTGAAGATTTTAGGGTATTTTCAACGATTTTACGGAATATTTATCCATTTCAATAATTTCAAGGGACTTCGAAGAATTTCGAAGATTTTAGGGTATTTTCAATAATTTCAATGAATTTGTCATTTATTTCAATAATTTTAAGGGATTTCAAAGAAATTTAAAGATTTTAGGGTATTTCAAATGATTCTAAGGAATTTTCAGTGATTTCAATAGTTTGAAGGGATTTCAAAATATTCTAAAGATTTTAGAGTATTTTAAACATTGCAAAAAATTTTTAATTAAGTTAAATAATTTAAAAAGATTTCAAATTATTTAGAAGATTTTAGAGCATTTTTTTAAATTCCTGGTAATTTTTTCAGTTAAAAAAAGTTTCAAGGAATTTCAACAAATTTGAAATATTTTAGGGTGTTTTTAAAGATTTCAAGGAATTTTTTATTTGTTTAAATAATTTGAAGGGATCTCAAAGAATTTCAAAGCTTTTAGGGTATTTAAAAATATTCTAAGGGACTTTTAATCAATTTAAATAATTTTGAAGAACTCCAAAATTTTTAAAAAGATTTTAGGGTATTTTATAAGATTCTAAAAAACTTTTAAATAGTTTCAATAATTTTAAAGAATTTACTAATTTTCAAACAGATTTCAAAAAATTTTTAATTCATTTTGATAATTAGAAGGAATTTTTAAATATTTTACAAGATTTAAATTATTGTGGGGGATTTTGAATAAATTTAAATAATTTAAAGAGATTCCAAAGAATTGTAAAGAATTTTAGAGACTTTTAATTGATTCTAAAGAATTTTTAATTGATTTCCATAATTCTAGAGAATTTCACAATTTTTAGAACATTTTTAGGAATTTTAAAAGACTCCAAGGAATCTTTCATTGATTTCAATACTTTGAAGGGATTTCAAAAAGAATTTCAAAAGATTTAGGGTATTTTAGAAGATTCTTAGGAATTTTTCATTGATTTTAATAATTTTGGAGAATTTCAATTTTTTTTAAAAAGATTTTAGGTTATTTTAAAAGATTCCAAGGAATTTTTTATTGATTTTAATAGTTTTAAGGGATTCTAAATTATGTTTAAGGACTTTAGGATATTTTTTTTAATTCGTTGTAATTTTTTATTATTAAAAAAGTTTCGAAGAATTTCAAAATATTTTACAATATTTAAAATATCTTAGAGGATTTTAAATATATTTCAATAATTTGGAGGGATTCCAAAAGATTTCTGAAATTTTAGGGTTTTTAAATTATTGTGAGGAATTTTTAATTAAATTAAATTATAATTGTAGGGTATTAAAAAAATTAATTTTCCATTGATTTGAATAATTTGAACTAATTACAACAAATTTTAAATATTTTAGGGTATTTTAAATGATTCTAAGTATTTTTTTATTGATTTCACTAATTGGTAGGAATTTCAAAAAATTAAAAAAATTTACGGTATTTCAAAAGTTTCTCAATATTTCAGGGTATTTTTAAATATTTTAAAGTATTGTTAATTGATTTCCATAATTTTAAAGGATTTTAAATTTTTTTTAAGATTTAGGGTATTTTAAAAGATTCTAAGGAATTTTTAATTGATTTTAATAATTTCAAAGGGTTTCCAAATTTTAAAAGATTTTAGGGTATTTCTTAAAATTCCTGGTAATTTGCTTAATATCTAAGAACTTTCGAGGCATTTCAAAATATTTTACAAGACTTAAAATACCTTTAGAGATTTTTAATTGATTTCAATAATTTAAAGAGATTTTAACAAATTTTTTATATTTTAGGGTATTTCAAAAGATTTCATGGAATTTTCATTCCATTTCAATATTAAAAAAGGATTGCAAATTTTTAAGAAGATTTTAGGGTATTTTTTAATTTTCTGGTAATTTTTTGTAGATGAAAAAATTTTTTTAATGATTTTACGAGATTTTGAGATTTTGAATGAATTTCAATAATTTAGAGCGATTCTAAAAGATTAAAAAAAATTTGGGGTATTTTAAATGGTTCTACGAAATTTTTCATTGACTTTAATAATTTTAGCAAACTTCAAATTTTTAAAAAGATTTTAAGGTAATTTAAAAGATTCCGATGAATTTTCCATTAAAATAATTTTGAAGTATTTCAAACATTTTTAAAGCTTCAGGGTATTTTAAAAAAATTCCAAGAAATTTTTTATTGATTTTAATGATTTCAGATAATTTCAAATTTTTAAAAAGATTTCAGGGAATTTTTAAAGATTACAAAGAAATTTTCATTAATTTTAATAATTTGAAGGGATTTAAAAGAATTTAAAAAGTTTTAGGGAATTTGGGAAGATTCCAAGGATTCGATCAATTTTAAAGAATTTAAAATTTTTAGATTTTAGGGTATTTCAAAAGATTCCAAAGAATGTTTAATTGATTTTAATCATTTAAAGGGATTTTAGATAATTTTATAAGATTTAGGGTATTTTAAAAGATTCCACAGAATTTTTAATTGATATTAATAATTTTAGAGATTATCAAAATTTTTAAAAAGATTTTAGGGTATCTTAAAATATTCCAAGGGATTTTTAATTGATTTTAATGATTTGAAGGGATTTCGATAAATTTGAGATATTTTAGGGTATTTTAGAAAATTTCAAAGAAATTTGCATTGATTCCAATAATTTGAAGGGATTTCAAAGAATTGAAAAATTTTTAGGGAATTTTAAAAGATTCTGAGGAATTTTTCATTGATTTAAAATTTTTTTTTAATTTTCACGTTTTAAACAAGATTTTAGGGAATTTCGAAAGATTTCAAAGGATTTTTCATTGATTTCAATACTACTAAGGGATTTCAAAGAATTTTCCAAATTTTAGGGTATTTTAAGTGATTTTAAGGAAAATTTAATTGATTTCGATAGTTTAAAGAAATTTTAAATTTTTCTAAAGATTGTAGAATATTTTAAAATATTCCAAAATATTATTAATTAATTTCAATAATTTTAAAGGATTTCAAAGAATTTCAAAATTTTTAGGGTATTTTTTAAAAAAACGTCAGAAATTTTTAATTAATTATAATAATTTTAGAGAATTTCACAATTTTTAAACAGATTTTAGGGTATGTTGAAAATTCCAAGAAATTTTTAATTGATTTGAATCATTTCAGAGAATTTCAATTTTTTTAAAGATTTTAGGGAACTTCATAAGATTCCAAGGAATTTTTTTTTATTTCAATAATTTGAAGGAATTTCAAAATTTTTAAAAGATTTTAGGGCATTTTAAATGATTCTAAGAAATTTCTGGTTGATTTTAATAATTTTAAGGGATTTCAAATTTTTTTAAGGTTTTAGTAATTTTAAAAGATTCCAAGGAATTTTTCGTTGATTTTAATACTTCGAAGCAATTTCAAAGAATTAAAAAAATTATAGGGTATTTTAAATGATTCTAATGGAAATTTACTTGATTTTAATACTTTATATGGATTTCAAATAAGTTGAAAGATTTTAGGGTATTTTAAAAGATTCCAAGAAATTTTGCATTGACTTCAATAATTTAAACAAAAAATCAAAAAGTTTTTAAGATTTAAGGGTGTTTTTAATGATTCTAAGAAATTTTTCATTGATTTTAATAACTTTACAGGATTTCAAATTTTTAAAAATATTTTATGTGATTTTACAAGATTCCAAGGAATTTTTCATTGATTTCAATACTTCGAAAGGATTTCAAAGAATTTTTCAAATTTTAGGGTATTTAAAGTGATTTTAAGGAAAATTTAATTTGCTTTTAATAGTTTAAAGGGATTTTAACATTTTCTAAAGATTTTCGGGTATTTGAAAAGATTCTAAAGTATTGTTAATTAATGTCAACAATTTTAAAGAATTTTAATAAATTTTAAAGGTTTGAGGGTATTTTAAAAAGCCTAAGGAATTTTTGATTAATTTTAATAATTTAAGAGAATTTCACAATTTTTCAAACAGATTTCAGGGTGCGTTAAAAAATGCCAAGAAATTTTTAATTGATTTTAATCATTTCAGAGAATTTCAATTTTTTGTAAGATTTTAGGGAATTTTATAAGATTCCAAGTAATTGTTTACTAATTTCAAAAGTTAAAAGGGCTTTCGAAATTTTTTAAAGATTTTAGGGTATTTTAAAAAATTCTAAGAAATTTTTGATTGATTTTAATAATTTTGAAGGATTTCAATTTTTTTGAGGTTTTAGGGAATTTTAAAAGATTTCAAGGAATTTTTTGTTGACTAATACTTGAAAGGAATTTCAAAGAATTTAAAAAATTATAGGGTATTTCAAATGATTCTACGGAAAATTTAATTGATTTGAGTAGTTCAAAGGGACTTCAAAGACTTTAAAAGATTTTAGGGTATTTTCGAAAACTCTAAGGAATTTTGCATTGACTTTAATAATTAAAAAAAAAAAAAGATTAATTTTTTTTTAAAGATTTTAGGGTATTTTGAATGATTCTAAGAAATTTTTCATTGATTTTAACAACTTTAGAAAATTTCAAATTTTTAAAAATATTTTAGGGAATTTTAAAAGATTCCAGGGAATTTTTCATCGATTTCAATACTTCGAAGAGATTTAAAAGAATTTTTCAAATTTTAGGGTAATTTAAGTGATTTTAGGGAAAAATTTAATTGATTTCAATAGTTTAAAGGGATTTTAAAATTTTCTACAGATTTTAGGGTATTTAAAAAGATTCCAAAGCATTGTTAATTAATTTTAAGAATTTAAAAGGATTTATAAAATTTTAAAGGTTTTAGGGTATTTTAAAAGATTCTAAGGAATTTTTTTAAAATCATAATAATTTAAGAGAATTTCAAAATTGTTAAACAAATTTCAGGGTATGTTAAAAAATTCCAAGGAATTTTTAATTGATTATGATGATTTCAGAGAATTTCAATTTCTTTAAAGAATTTATGAAATTTTATAAGATTCCAAGTAATTTTTTACTGGTGTTAAAAGTTTGAAGGGCTTTCAAAATTTTCTAAAGATTTTAGGGTAATTTAAAATATTCCAAGGAATTTTTTCTTGATTTCAATAATTTGAAGGAATTTTAATTTTTTAAAAAGATTATAGAGTATTTTGAATTATTCTAGGAAATTTTTGATTGATTTTAATAATTTTAAAGGATTTTAAATTTTCTTTAAGGTTTTAGGGAATTTTAAAAGATTTCAAACAATTTTTTGTTGATTTTAATACTTCGAAGGAATTTCAAAGAATGTTAGAAATTATAGGGTATTTTAAATAATTTTAAGGAATTTTTCATTGATTTCCATAATTAAAAAAGGATTTCAAAGAAGTGAAAAGGTTTTAGGGTATTTCAAAAGATTCTAAGGAATTTTTAATTAATTTGAATGATTTTACAGAATTTTTAAATTTTTACAAAGATTATAGGATATTTAAAAAGATTTCAAGAAATTTTTGATCGATTTCCATAATTTAACAGAATTTCAAAAAATTTTAAAGTTTTTAGGGTATTTTAATAGATTCTAAGGAATTTTTAATTAATTTTAATGATTTCAGAGAATTTAAAAAACTTTAAAAAGATTTTAGGATATTTTAAAAGATTCCAGGGAATTTTCCATTGATTTCCATAATTTAAAAGTATTTCAAAAAATTTAAAAGTTTTTAGGGTATTTTAAAAGATTCTAAGAAATTTTTAATTAATTTGAATGATTTTACAGAATTTTTAAATTTTTACAAAGATTTTAAGGTATTACAAAAGATTTCAAGGAATTTTCCATTGATTTTCACAATTTAAAAGTATTTGAAAGAATTTGAAAGGTTTTAGAGTATTTTAAAAAATTCTAAAGAATTCTTAATTAATATCAATAACTTTAAAGAATTTTTTAATTTTTAAAAATATTTTAGGTATTTAAAAAGATTCTAAAAATTTTGAATTAATTTCGATAATTTGAAGGGATTTCAAAATATTTTACAATATTTAAAATATCTTTGGGGATTTTGAATAAATTTCAGTAATTTGAAGAGATTCCAAAGAATTTTAAAAGATTTAGGGTATTGTAGAGCATTCTAAGAAATTTTGTATTGTTTTTAATAATTTTAGAGAATCTTAAATTTTTTAAAAAGATCTTAGGTTTTTTTAAAAGATTTTAAAGAATTTTTAATTGATTTTAATAATTTTCAAGAATTAACATTTTTTTTAAGTTTTTAGGGTATTTTTTAAAAATTCTAGTAATTTTTTTCAAATTTAAAAATTTTGAAGGGATATTAATATATTTTACAAGATTTAAAATATCTTAGAAAATTTTGAATAAATTTAAATAATTTTATGCGATTTTAAATGATTTTAAAGATTTTAAAGTATTTTTCAAAACTTAAATTTTAATTTTCAAAAACTGTACACCCTCCAATTTTTCCAGTTAGTGACACAAACCGGAAGGTTTTACAATGTCTGAAATTTTACTCTACTTTTGCAAAAATTATATAAATAAAAATAAAAATAAATTTAAATAATGAATATACATAATAAATAAAAAT
>JAUELO010017351.1:0-11202 GCA_032357855.1 Amphibolips quercusostensackenii
CAGCCACTGAAAGCACAGAACCTCGTAAATTTTAACGCAAAGAGGAAAAATAAATTTCGTGTGCTGACTCAGCATTATTTTTTGCGTAAAAAAGCCATCACTGAAACAAAGGTAAGGCTTAATAAATGCGATGGGAACTCTGCGCTATCAATTTCAATGGTTAAGAAGTGGTTTACTGAGTTCCGTTGTGGTCGTACCAGCACAAGTAATGCCGAACGTTCAGGTTGCCTAAAAGAGGTAATCACGCAAGAAATCGTCTATAAAATCCATCGAATGATATTGGACGATAGGAGAATAAAAATTCGTAAGGTGGCTGAGGCTGTAAGCATCTCAACTGAGCGGTTACATCACATTTTACATGAAAATTTCGACATGAGAAAACTATCCGCGAGATGGGTGCCGCGATGGCTCAGACTCGACCATAAACGCAACCGTGTGACCACTTTAAAGGAGTGTTTGTCAATCTTCAACCGCAATTCAAACGAGTACTTGCGCCGTTACGCAACCGAGGGCGAGACATGGATTCATTACAACACACCAGAGGCCAAGGAAAAATCGAATCAGTGGGTTCCTTCGGGTGAACGTGCACCAAAGAAGGCCAAAGAAGGTATCATTCACATCGATTACCTTTAGAAGGGTAAAACGATCCTGGGCAAATTGTCGCATTTGTCGAAAAAAAGTGCCGTTCCATCAGGACAATGGACTAGTGCACACGTGTGCAGTCACGATGACAAAAATCCATAAATTGGGCTACGACCTGCTACCCTATCCAGCATATTCTCGAGATTTTGCCTGCTACAACTATTTTCTGTTTCCAAACCTGAAGAAATGTGTGAGCAGTAAGAGATTTGGGTCGAATGAAGAGGTCATCACCAAAACAAACGCCTATTCTGAGGGACTTGAGAAAAACTATCATTTGGAAAAAATAAAAAAATTAAAAACACGCTGGACTAAATGTATCACGATAAAAAGAGATTATGTAGACAAATCAAACGCTTATTGGACGAAAAAAAAAATTTTTATTCAGAAAGTCACTGACTTATCAAACAGCCCTAGTAAAATGCGTTTTTGGCTGCTAGCTTGTGCTCGGCTATATCTTATAGCTGTAGCTATGCTTTTTCTTTCGCGGACTGCATCAGCGCGCCCTCTTGGCCACCTCGCGTAGCGCCACGCGATGTGTTTTGCTTTTGCTGCTGCTCTTGGTCACCTGAGCGGATGCACAGGATTCGATCGCCCGACCGACTTTTGCAAAGCCGAGTTTTTGCTGGTCGGGGCGGGTATAAAAAACACACAAAAAGTAATAACTCCATATCTCAGGTCTTGTGCCGTATTTGTATTCACAAAAGTCGCAATAACAATCAGTTTTGAGGTTAAGCACACTGCTGCTCACTTTTTCCTTAAATTCGCCTGCTAAGATAAATATTTTTTAGAGGTTACCATTCAAAACAGCCAGTAGCTGTTCATTTTTTTATTATGGCAGTGTAGCTGATATCGTTACTGATAAGCTGCAGTTTTTTGTACTCGCGTTGCTATGTCAGCGAGCCACAAAAATATCGTAGCCAATTGTCGAGCGCGTTAACTCTAGGAGGCCGCAAAAGCAACTTTTTCTGGACAGAAATGCGGCCGAGAAGACCTACTTTCGGCTAGGGGACGAAGAAAAATACTATTTTTGAAAAGCATTTCTGAACAACTACGCTCGTAAGTGAATTTATAATAAATAAGTAAGTAAAACTGTAGGAATTTTTATTTTTGTCCAACTCTCTTCTGAGAGAAATCATTTTGCGGATAAACTATAGTCTGATGACCTCGAGGTACATGAAACTGCAATATTATGAATTAGATGATTAGAGAATTTTTACAAATTATGGACCCCGCACAAAAGTTACATAAAATAGTTGTTAGTAGATTTTGATTAAACTTTGTAATATTGTAGTTTTCGTCATCAAGATCAAAAGTGTGAATAATCAAAAATTTTAAAAACGAACAGTTTTCGTGTTACAAAAGATTATGCGTCGAAATATCTTAAAAAACTTAGGCTAATATCTTCAAAACTGCAGGTAAGAGAAAAACAATGTTTCCCATGAACGTTATTGTGCTCTGACAAATAAATGCAAAGGAAGTTATGGTCCTAAGATACAGGTCATTCTTGTAGGTCATTCCAGGGGAACTTCTTATTTGCTGCTGATATTCAGCCAATAAAGACAAGATATGGAAAGGAAACCGATTATAATAGACGTGTAAATAGAATAATAGACGTATAAATAGACGTGCGTGCGTAAGCGGGCGTCTGATGCAGTGCTATTAAAGCAAGCGCCCAGGTGAGGTTAGCGATGGAAGAACAGCAGACACTATACTTAGTTTGACTTACATCGTCCAGATGGCGCTGCTTGACTTTCAACAAAAAAACTACGTATAATCTTTACCCCGATTTCAGGATAAAGATTACCTGCAACAAAAATTGACGCACGCTGGTAATATTTACCCTAACATCTTGGGTAATCTCTTGAGTTCACCCACGTTGTGAGGGTTATAGTCAATTTTTACCTTCAAGGCCTGGGTGCTTTTACATCGTCTGCTTGCAATTAGCAACACGTCACATGCTTACATAAAAACAGCCTCACTTAGGATGAAACAACCAAGAGATTTCTTTCACGGTTTGATTAAAAACGTATGATATTTTGCACTGGCAGGCAAATTTACCTCGAACTCTGCAAATGCAGCTGTTTCATGGATTGCGACTAACACTTTGTTCCGCTAGGGTCGCTAGTGTCGACTAATGGCTTATTAAAGCCCTATTTTAGAAATCTTAGGTATATATGTAACATTTTTGTGTGAAAATAACGGAGCGTACCACTTTTCAAATATAAAAAAATTGAAAAAGCTGTAAATAATGCAATGTGCGTACGTGCAATGACAGTTACTTCAATTAAAGGTAATATTTATCATTTCGCTATACCAACAGGTAAAAATATAAAATTATCTGCAACAAAATTTACTCTTAGTTTTTTCTGTGCTAAAAGGTCGCACGACGCTACCGTACCATACGGTACGAAATAAGGAATAAATTTATTTAGAATTCTCGCTTGTTTTAGAAAAACTTAAATGAATTTTGATACTGAGTATCCATTAGAATAAAATTTAGATTAAATCGCACCTATTCTGATATAAGTGTATCCTACAAAATTCACCTAAATTATTGATATACTATATTATTATATTTACCAATAGAAATGAAGATAACTGCTGAAGATAAGACGAAAGTAGGCCAAATCCTCATATTCTCTAATTAGAGGAAAAAAAACTTATTTGTTGATTAAGAATTTGTTAAGGAATGTAACTAATGAATATTCTCGTTCTTCATCAGATTACATATATAATATCAAATAGACGTCATCTCCTAGATTATTATAGGCGTCTAGCTTGGCCTTATCTAATATTTACATTTCACTAGAGACAGTTTTAAAGAAAAACATGTACTTACTAAATTTGTTAAAACTGAAATCACAACTTTTATATTCTTTTACCTGTGTGTAATAATATAAATGTTGACTACAATTTTTCGTTTAGAAAATTCGGCTTTTTTGGTTCAAAGTGAACCTCTATGGTTGAAAATTGAACTATTTTGGTAAAAATTTGTTTCTTGTTTGTGATAGGAAATTAATTTTTATGGTTGTAAATTAATCTTTTCTGGTTGAGAAATCTACTAATTAGTTGAAAGTTTAAGTAATTTGTCAAGAATTAATATTTTTGATTAAAAATTCATCATTTAAGTAGGAAATGCGTCTCTTTGGTCGCGAATTAAACTGTTTCATTGAAAATTCTGTTTTTGTTCTTGGTAAAAGATTAATTTTTAGAGTGGAAGAGTTTTTTTCTGAAATTCAACTACTTGGCTAGAACTAAAACTGCTTTGTCAAAAATTCATTTTTTGGGATAAAGAACCTTCATTTTAGGTGAAAATTAAACTATTTCATTTTTGGTTGATAATTTATGTTTTTTACGTAGAGGCTTGACTATTTATTTAAAAAAGTGTGTATTTTTTAAAAATTTACCTTTATAGGCTTTAAGCTTCACTATGTAATCAAAACTGCGTCTTCAAGGTTGATAATTATTATTTTAATTCAAAATTTCGCTACTCCATTTCTGGTTGAGAATAGATCTTTTTTAGTTCAGCTGGAACTTCAACTTCTTCTTTAAGAGTTAATTTTTTTGGTAAGGGATTTTTAATGCTAGTTTAAAAATAGTTTTTTTTGTTGAAACATTTATCTTTGCTGGTTTGAAAATTAAGGTTTTTAATGTCCGTCACATGTTTTCGTTTTGCTTTATTGAAATGAAAGTTTAAAATTTTAATGTGAATAACACCATACATACACTGTTGTACAAATTAAAAAGGCACTTACATATGTCAGACGTTTGACAAAAATAAGGTATTATTACTTTTTGAATTTCAATTTTTCTTTATATCCTCATAGCTTCCTATTATCCTCATTAGAGTATTTTTATTATTTAAGTGTGCAATTTAGTTCTACAAATAGGGCATTTCGTAGATTAAATTGCAACTTAAATAATTATTACTTACTAATCCTCATAATATGGCTTACTTTGTAAAATGAGAAAAATTGCAAATGCCTCCGATTTGAAGTAATGTTTTTAACTTGAAATTTCATTTGATGATTTGATTTCCGTTTTCGGTAATTTGTTATCTTTAATTCTTTTTCGTCCTTTTAATTTTATTATTTCTGTTTATGAAAATTATGCTTTATTCTGCATTTTCTGATTTATTCGATGTTTTTTTACCACTTTTTTTTTGTTCCCTTCACTGTCTTTTTACAATACATTATTACTGTAGTGCAGTACAACTGGTTCAAGTATGTGCACAAGCGCCTCAGCAAGTCAGCCTGTTGTGTGTGTATCTGTCGATCGCATGCCCCTCACGCATACCTTCGTCGTCGCGTGTCGGCTTTATTCATTTCAATGTTTCTTATTCCTACACTATTTATTCACATGTATATATATGTCTTCACAACAAGATCATCCTGGGTGCAGCACATAAAGTCGCAAATGGACGAGACCCTCTTCTTAAAACGGTCAAGAAAACGAAGAAGTGGGCAACGAAGCGTCTCTGTACAAAGCAGCGGAGAACGCTGCTAAAACACCTAACCTTGACTTTATTATCAGGGGTGAGCAAAATGCATCAAATCTTATCCATCTTGAGGACCCACTCCTAAAGGTTTGGATCGATAAAGCAGAGGAGGAAAACCACCGTGAACAGCTTTTCGACAAGAGAATGCACATGATCTTCGACAAATATGTAAAGAAACAGTCCATGTCGCATGAGACTACATTTTCTTTCCTTGAATCTCCGGGATTGGAGTCGGACACCAAGAGTTAGATTTTGGCATGCCATAACGGTGGCATTTCTACTTAAACATAGCGTCGCCGTCTCTTGAGCCAAGACATTTTCGATGATAGTTGTGGATCGTGTGATGAGTACTCCGGAAACGACGTACATCTGAAGGCAGAATGTGGCACCAGAAAAAATTTAGTGATACCATTTGAGACGAGATATAGCAAGGCAGAGGTCTAGGTAAGCAAGGTATTTCGGCCTTGATTTTTGCCCCACTTGCTTTGGCTTCGAATGCGAAGCCCCTAGCTATCCTTCCTTGCATTCCTCGACCTCCGCCTTTCCTTCCTCGTCTCGAACGGCATCACTAGAGAAGTGCATTACCATCTCTGTCTCTCTGGCAGCATTATTCCTCATACCGCTTGAATTAACTCTTGTAGAGAAATAGAGTCATTTGTCAAAAATAAAAAAAAAACTGAATATACTGAAACTTCATATTTCCTATAATTGTTTCTGTCGATAACTCAAAGATTGACAGTTCTCCTAGACTTTGAAAAAGAAATATGTTCGTTACTGAATTTCCAGCTAGTCATCCTGATCATTAGTGCTCTTGGAGGTGCTAAGCTTGTACAGGTTAATGGCCTGAATAGCATTCCTGCTTGTCAAGGAAATGCTAAGACTTGCGGAAAGATGCAGAAGGCGGTCGTCCTTGGATCGCTCCGTGTCCTCAGCGGGCACGAGACCGTTTATTGATCGTCGTATTAAGTCTATCGCAGACTGTAAACACTTATCTTACGGACGATAGATGGCGTTACAGGTCAAACCTCACTGTGATTTCGCCATAAGCGAGTGCAGTTTTCTAAAATGGTACCCGCCCCTGGTGAGATCTCACGGTTATCTTTACGGAAAAATTTTAATTATGTATACAACTAAGAGTAACTGAAATGTTAGGTGCTGCTTTTATATAATTTATAAATATCAGATTAGCACCAGAAAATTATAGAAGCTAATTAATGTTTTAAGAAAAATTTTATTGACTATGTGAGTAATGAATATTTTTGTTCTTCATCAGATGATGTAGTTGATTTAATAGTAGTTATTTTTTAAATATTACAGGCGCCAAGCTTGTTCTTTTTAGATATTCACATTTCGTTAGACTGAGATTACACGCAGAAAGAACGAAAGATAAAATACTGCGCAAATGCGCATTCGCTGTCGACCTTCATGTTGTGTTAATGGCTACGTTTACGCCAAAAAAAAAGACGCTGATGAAATGCGTGAATCATGCCTGCCTTACATAATATCAATTACACTTCGTTAATAATAGAATAATCTCTTCTAGAGGAGACTTATATGCAAGAGCAATGCTTTATTTGTGTTTTCTCTTACCGATTATATGGTACACTCAAATTTGTTTACTCTAGCGTGGCGAAGAAGAATACGTCAGAATTATTCTCCTTATCATGACGAATCTTTCGTCGAAATACGTTTGATTTTTAACAGTTCCAAATTTACCTTGCAACACATTTTAACATTTTTTTTCCTTGTAAAGAGAAAAATGTACTTGGTAAATTCATTAAAACTAGTATCACAATTTATATAATATTTTACGCCTAATTCAAAATTATCATTACTGAGAAATTCCTTTTCCGAAACCAAAAATTATATTTCTTGAATGAAATTTCATGTCGCTACGTAGAATTATAATTCTTTTAGAAAATTTACTGTTCTAGATTAGAATAATGATTTTTTCACAAATTCCCTCTTCGAACTCTGAATTAGAGAAGTAAAATATTTTAGAGCATATTGGTACATTTAAGAGAAAAATTATTCTTTAAAATTTCAGAGTACTGAATTTAAACTCTGAACATTATAGAGAACTTTGAGAGATTAAAACATTTCTATAAAATTTTAAAACATTTTTTGAGATTTTAGAACTTTAAAATATTTCAAATTTTAAAATAATTTTTTTATACTTGAGGAATTTAATGGATCTCAATCTTAAATTATTCTGTAAGTTTGCCAAAAATTCATATAGATTTTTAGTGATTTAAACAAATTGGAGAGCTTTTCAGGGATTTCAGAGGATTTTAACAGAATTAAAGTGTTTTAATATATTTCAGTGATTTTCAATAGATTTTAAAAATGCTAAGGAATAATAAAACTTCTAGGGTACCTGCATCTTTTTTTAAGATGCATATTTATGTATTTGGTAAACGTTAGATAGATCAGAGAAAAATAGTTTTTTTAACAAAAAATAAAAAAACGTAAACACATTATGTATTTATAAATGAAATTCTATTTTTTTTACGAAACTAATAGCCAAATTATTTTAGCTATACAATTTTTCTATAAATCGATAACATTTGTCGATAGCTCAAACAAACTTTATTAGCAAATGAATTAATTAGCTATTTTTTAACACACTTACTTTGTTCTTCTGATGTAATCAACTTGTAATAACCAGTAATATAGAATCTTAACAAGTATTACCTATTTCTAAATAATTTTTAGTACATTTAGCGAGAAAAAAGAAATCCCTGCTTCACAAATGTTTTAGGAAATGTATTAGTTTGTGCGTCCAAAAATAGAAAAATAGTGCACTTTTTAACTAAAATGGTTAACACATTTATTAGTTTTTATTAGATGAATATTTATGTAAGTGCGACAATAACCTTCATTGACAAGTGATATGTGATTAAGTAATTCCGTCAAAAAAGTTTTAATTATTTCATAATAAATACCTGATATTGATAATTATTAATAGAACTTTTTAATAAAATAACAAATTATTAATTCACATTTGTCAGTTTCAGTAAAAACCTCTTTTAGTCTGTAAATTACTCAAATCTATTTAAAACCAAGTGACGAATCGCTGGTCGTCCAGTCAAACCAACTTTCAATCACTTATTTATTTAAAAACAAATATAATGAATTCTTTAAAATTTGCACTACCATAAAATATATTTTTTGTCTAGTTGCCTTATCTTTTGTAGGTATAAGTAAATGGTTCCAAGCATTTGTTAAAAAACACTACGTTTCATTTTTTTGTTCCAGTGTGTGCCGTTGGTCCAGAATTATGTTTAGAGCCTCATAGAACTCAGGCCCTCAATTACCGGTTACTTCATTGTAGAAACAAAGTGTAAATCGAACGTTAATTTTACGGTACCATTTCCTTGAAACGAAAAATTACCTTGGTAGTATGAATTGTACCATTACATGAGGTATCGTTTCCCTTCGACTTGATGTAAGCAATTCAACCTGTTGTAAATTGTTTTTACAGTTTTGCGGCAAAAAAATAGACAGTAGTTTCGTACTTGAGGTCCAAGCGATATAGAGCCCCACCTTAATTTTAGCTGCAAGAAAATTTATTCCACATTTTTAACTGTATTATAACATTGTCATCCTATTTCGCATCACAAATAATATTATATACTGTCTTATGACATACTTTTACAAAGAAAAATCCTATTCTGGTCAAAAGTAGTGACCTAAACATATCACGTAACGGAGGCTCCGCATGAGAAAACCTGGGCGTGGCATAAAGAAGAGGTGTGACAGGACTAGAAAAACTGGACAAAGAATGAGGTTTACTAGAAATAGGTTCGCCATTAGGTAAACAGCTTAACTGCAAACTCAATTTATAGAAACCCGTCGACAAAGACATTACATTGACAATCAAATATTCTGCAACAGAAAATTTAAATCCGCTATATTTTGCTATGAGGCATTACTTAGAAGGGTGCAAAAAAGCATTGCAAAATTTTCTTTTCAATTTTTACGCATGTCGTTCTTGAATTTGTTTGGATTGACAAAAAGACAAATGTGTTTTTTTGATTGAAAAAAAATTTCATTTATAGGCTCCGCAAGTCCCATTACGTATAGCTCGTATCTCCCATAAAAAAAAAATTTTCAACATTTGACTTAGAATCGTTGAAATTAGCTAAATCTAGTTGAAAATGAACACTTTCCTCTAGAATTTTGCTATAGAATACAAATGTCTACTTCTTAAATATCAACCTCATAAGCCTTCTTTATACGGTCCCAAAAAAGGCCCATTAGCAAAAGATTAGGTTTTCCGAGTTTCCGGCGCTAATTATAATTTCTCTGTTTTACAAAAATTGTGCTCTTTAGTTAGATTGAGGTAATAAGCAATTAAGTTCAAAAGAAATTATTGTTTTAATAACCTGATGGTATCTGTAATAATATCCCCTTTGAATAATGCTACAACGTTGAGGTTCTTTCCAAAATTTCTCACTTTTTGTTCTTTTTTCAGTTAAAGTGAGGTTTAAATCATTCAGATTCACAAAAATAATTATTCAAACAATTAATAATTTTCAAAAGTAATTTTCTATTTAAATGGTGTTCAAAATTTACTATTTTTTCTAAAATTTTTACTTTTTTGTCAATTTTCCACTTAGAGCAACGTAAGGATTAATCCCATTTAACAAACATAATTTCCTCAACGAAAGGTGAAAATTGATAAAATTAAACAAAAATTGTTTTAAAAAATTATTATTGTCTGTAAATATCTTCTTTTTTAGCTATGCTTTATATTTGTGTTTTTTCACTTTTAAATTTTGTCAACTTTTCACTTAGCAAGGTAATAATTAACCAAATTATGAAACGGTTTTACAAAAAATGTATTATTGTTACTACCTTCTGTTAGATAATTGCTAGAAGTTTTCGGTTTTTCTTAAAACTCAAACTACGTTTTGGCACTTTAGTTATGATCAAATAACAAATGAACAATATAAAAAACCTTGATTTAAATATTTTCCTTTTTCTTTGAACATGTTTTTAAGAAATAAATCAGATATTTAAAATATTCTTGAAATTTTCTACATAGATCATAATAAATGTAAATTTTTCTTTAAGTAGTTACTAAGAGCTTCTCTGCCTAAAAATGATAATAATTTTTCTAAACATTTATGCTTGTTAACTTGCATCAATTATTATCCGAATAAGTGAAAAGTCTAGAAAAGGGTGAAATCTTTAGAAAAAGCCGCAACTTTTGAGCAATACTATAGCAGATGATATTTATAGACAATATTCCGTTAGGACAACAAAACATTAATTTTATTTTTAATAATTAAAAAATTATGTATGAGAAATTTAATTTATTATTACCTTACACTGAATGAAAAATAGACAAGAAGTTGAAAATTTCAGAAAATGCCGCCACTTTCTGCTATCATTCGAAAAGAATAATATTAAAATTAATAATAAATTTGTTTAAGCAATCAGGTACCTTGAGGTACTCAGGTTTACCTTGAGCTCAACGAACTTTTACTTCCTCAAAAAAATCCTCCTTAGTATACAATGGTAACTGTACAAACTCTACAATCGTTCGAAGGTCAACACCGGACTGCCGCGTTCCTCGCTTTGCTCGGCTTTTCCACTTCTCACCTTCCCACAGGAATCTTTGTCTGTCAGGTGGTGCCCTCTTTTTTCTCATACGTGATTTCCACTCTACAACAGTAGCTCGGATATTTCGGTAGTTGTGTGCCGACCCCACGGTTTGGCAAGATGGCTTCGCCCAGTGTTTTGACAGGTGCCGTGCATGATCTGGCAGGGTGACGTATCTCTGAGTACTTCAGACTTTGAGGTATCTATTTTTCCTTCAGTTTTTGAAAGTCCTGGTATGTAATATATATTCTGATCAGGGCCGGATTTATATAAAGGGCCGGCGGGGCCGCGGCCCGGGGCCCCCGCATTTGGGGGGCCCCCACTAAAAACTACAAAATTTTTTTTTTATAAAATAAGGAAAATGTTATCATTCACTTATATTGCGATTTTATTTTAATATAATAAAATATTTTATTGCAATAAGTTTATATACCTAATAATAAGTTTATTTG
>JAUELO010017406.1:0-11199 GCA_032357855.1 Amphibolips quercusostensackenii
TCTAAAAATTAATACAATATCATTAATCTGTAGTATTATTATAGAAAGTATTAACTTAAATTACATTATTTTATCATTAAATAAATATTTCCTATCTGGAGAAGTAAAGTGTTTCTGAAATAAGCATTAAAATAGTTACAACAAAGACAACTTTTCAGCTAGTTTTTCACTTTATTTTGCAGATTTTGTTTGGCAAAATTGACGATTCTTTTTTTAATCACCGATTGAAGATAAGTTTATTTTCCCCCTAAAAAATGTGTCCTGGTGGGGTTAGGTACGCGGCTCTGCATGGTATGTAAGCCACGAGCAGATCAGAAAATGTGTAGTTATTTTTGGAGCAAAATGAGTAATATCAGTATCGCTTTTTTCACTCTTGTGTGTGTAGCTCTTCTCGTTGGAGCTGAGGCGCAGCCATGCGTAGGGAAAGGGACAAAAAAAAATGGTGAGAAATGTGATGGCTCTGACCAATGTTGCTCTTTCTCCTGCTCTCCATTCTATCGTAAGTAGAGAAATTATTAATAAATACTCTAATTACGAAATTGTCTCAATTAATTATCTGGCAAAGTACAAATTACTATTCAAGAATAGAGTTACGCTATTAGAGATTCCGACGTCGCACAGTAGGTCAAAAAAGTACCCAGGGACAATTCAATTTTTAGCTCACACTACTTATAGGATTGAAAAGTTTCTGTCATTCAATAAAAAAATTGAATTTTTTTTTAATTTTCCCAAGTGCCATTTCTTTTCAGACGTTCAAATTGATTAAAACAGATTTTTAAACAGTGTAACAACTATATGGAAATAATTTATATTCGGTCAGACTAATTTGAAGAAATTGGTATTGTGGTATAAACAAATTAATAAAGAAAAGTCATTTTGTGGGATTGGCAATGATTTGCTTATTGAAATAATTAGATTTCGTATAACATGTGACGGACGTGAATAAACCATTGCCATTAATTAGGAATACATGCTTTTTAGTAATGGTTTAAATCATTTTTATAAACAAATTCACAGTTTTGCGACTTTTCAATGAATAGGCTCAATGTTTGTTTACGGAATTAACTAGGAAAGTCTGTCTGATGACACATTGATATAATACTTGGTAAATTAACAACAATTATTCATTATTTAAACCATTTTTATAAACAAATTCACAGCTCAGCGATTTTTCAATAAATATGCTTAATTTTTTTAAACAAAATTAATTAGGGAAGTCTGTCCCATGACTCTTTGCTATAACACTTTGCAAGTTAACAACATTTATTCCTTATTTAAACTATTTTCATGAACAACTTCACAGTTACAATGAATGGGCTCATTTTTTGTATATGAACTCAATTAAAAATGTCTTTTCGATGACTGCATGCTATAATACTTTGCAAATTGACAACAATTATTTATTATTCAGGACATTGTTATAAACAAATTTACATTTTTACTATTTTTCAATGTATAGACTAAACTTTTTTTGCCGAATTAAGTGAAACTTTTTAGATTCTATTCGCAGCGCAGTGTGCACCAAATACAATCGATCAATGCAGCGTACTGATCGTTATCCTTCTATAAAAATTCGTTTGTTTATAACAATCGTTTTGATAACGAATAATTGTTGTGACTTTACAAAGTATCATGGCAAAAAGTAATCGAAAAGACATTTTTAGTGGATTCCGTGTACAAGAATTGAGCCTATTTATTGTAAGCATTGCTAATCCCAAAAATGACTTCCCTTCATTAATTTGTTTATATAACAATGACAATTTTATAAATTATTCTCACCAGTTTTAAATTATTCCCATATAATTGTAACACTGTTTTGAGATCTTTTTTGATCAATCTAAATATACTAAAAGAAATGGCACTCGGGAAAAGTTAAGAAAAATCTCAACTTTGTTGTTAAAGAACAAATTTTCAAACAACTTAGAAAAAAAATCTAATCACACAAAATTTTTTCAAAATTTGAAAAGCTTTATTTAAAAAAAAAAACGTAGAAAAAGAATAAATAGTGTAGGCTAAAAATTGATTTGTCCACGGGCACTTTTTTTACCCACTGTGCATCGGAAACTATGTCGTAAGCTATGTAGGACACTACGTCAGAAACGACGTCGCAAATTACATCAGAAGCGACGTAGTATACGATGTAGTTTCCATCGTGGATTAAGACAAGGTTTCCGGCTTAGTTTCAAACGTAGTTTTCGTCGTAACTTAAAACAAAAATTTTGTGTAATAGGTTTTAATGTTTGTAATTATAGATTCGGAGACTAATACGAGTGTGAATCTGTGCTGCACATGTAAGTAGAGAAATTATTAATAAATACTATAATTACAAAATTTTCTTACACTGTAAAAAATTTGATGCGCGACTTTTATGCAATTTGTATATCAGAGTTGATTTCTTTCCTATTTCAAGTAAATTTCAATCAATCCATATCAAAAAAACAATTTTAGGTCAATATTAAGTTTTCCTAACTTCGATTGGATAACGTTAGGGTGTTCCGAATTTATACCTGTTAATATTTTATTTTGGTCGAGTATTAAGCTCCGACAAACTTTGCCGTATTTAAAATTTCTAGTCCAGCAAATTTTTGTGCCAATCAGGCAATTTCTGTTCCGAAAATATTTGTTGGTACTTTAAAAAAATAGTGCAATATTATACTATTTTATACTTCAGATTTGAATTACGAATCCTAAACATCCCGATTACTCGATTTTCTTTCACTCTTCTGTGACTAATTACTCACAAGTATTTTTTTGAAGAAAGAGCTGGAAAAGGTTTCGAGGTCTGACCAATCACTCTTCTGTGCCAAGAAACTAACAAGCAAAAAATTCCGTACTACAAACTTAAAATACGGCAAAAAATGGCGTTTCATTTAGAATTTTAGTAGCAGTATTTTTTGTTTAGAGCTATTTTATTTAGAAGATAATTTACAATTATTCAAACTATTTATGTGAATTATTCTTTAGTACAAGGACTATCTAAAACATATCCGATTTTCTAGTGTAACAGGTGTAAGATTTAATTCAAGTCAATGGCGATGAATATTTCTTTTGAAGTACTACTCTTTAGAAACCACAATCTTCTTTCAGCGGTCCTACTACTTTTAAAAGCACTCCTTAAAGTCAACTTTTAGAATAGCTAACAGCTGCTTTGTCGCATCCTGTTTCATTTTCTCTACGTTTTGGAATTGTGTTCCTTTTAAAGGATACTTCAATTCGAAAAAGATTCAAAAGTCACAAGAAGCCAGCTCAGAACTGTATAGGGGCTGCTAAACTTGTATCAGGCCGTGTTTTACCAGAAATTTCTGAATAAGGTGCTCATCCCCAAATCTTGTCTATATATTTCTGAAACAATAAGTTTTGTTTTTAATTACGCGGTCTTCCTCTATCTCTCTCAGTGTGAAACAACGATTTCTTTTGAATGACACTCGCACTTGCTCCACATTTTTAGGTTTTTTGGCCCTTGCTGGACTGCTAGAGCGAGGGTTAATTTCTACTGAAGTACGAACACTTCTAAATCACCTAAATCGTTCTTTAATTGGCTTATTACTCAGACTCCTCACCATGCACTTTTTAAATCATAATGATGATTTTTTAACGCGAATGGCCATATTTTTTGGCAAAATGTAATGCAAATCAATTTTTTGGTGCATGCTGCGTACCGTCTTCCTAAAAATTGCGAACCTCGCGAGATTAGACGTTTACGCAACTGCGTGCACTAGTCGACTAAATATTTGCAGCTCTGTTTCACTTAGCAGGTGACATCATTAAACCCCCTCCCCCTAAGGATACATAAGCATTTTTGGCAATGATACAAACGGGTGAAAAGTTAGAGCAAAAGGTCAGATACCTTTCAGACAGACCTCGTATTTTCTTATCTCAACGAAATAGATCTTTAAAAATAATTATCAATAACGTACCTGAAAAGGGTTATTTGAAAAATTAGGTTCGTTTGAGCAATTAGGATATAAGTTTCGACATAAGAAAATACTGAATAATAAACGACACAGTGTAAGAAATTTAAAAAAAAAAAGAATTTTCTCCGCCTATTGTATGAAAAGGCGCAAGTGAATGATGGTTTAAAGTTCAAATAGTTGAAAATCATCTTGCACAAAAAATACCACTCTTAGCACTCATTGCATGCATTATTGATTACAAGAAATTGTAACTTATTAAGATTTACAAAAAAAATCATTTTAACAAATAAAAATTCTTTAAATAATTGCCAAATATATGAACCAAGAAATATTACTGCTCATATTCATCAAATTTACAATTAATCCTGAAAAGTAGTAACATTTTACGATTTTCAGTAAAAAATTGTTCTTACAAATAATGATTATTTGAATAATTTAAAATTAGTTGAAGAATACTTGTTACTTAACAATTAAAAATAATTTATGTCAAAACTTTTTTTTTAAATACCACCTTTAGCATAAAACTGTTATTTTGTATTTTTCGGGACATTTTCCGGGCACAATACAAGGGGGTAAGTGCGATTAAATTTGAAAGTTATTAGGTGGAAATTATTTTTTGAATATTTCTGAGAAACTACCAAAACCTGAATTTACAGGAAGTTAAGAAATAGCTATTTGTGATACAAGTGCGCAAAATAGGTGATTTCCAAAGAGTGTGACACTTGCAGCATGAGCCGGAGGCTCGAAGCACGAGTCGAAGGTTAGCGCACGAGCGAAGCGAGTGCGAAAGCGTGGACAAGTGCGAAGAGCTTAAGGCAAATGCTGCTATCACACGAGTAGCAATCGCCTATGCGTACGTGTATCACACGTTATTTTATGCAACAACCACCTGAGAAAATCACTTAGCACTTTTCTTACACTTTTCACCAAATTCCCGATCCATTATGATTGGTTTCAACCAAATTTCTGTTCAATTTTTTCACGCGAATTTTCTAGAATATAATTACTTTGCCGGTGCGCAAAGTTACTCACCTTTAAAGTACGCATGCGCGTCCATTTCATCGATTCGCAAAATAGACATGTTTCAAAGTGCGCATGCGCAATTATTATTCTCGCACAGTCTGTTGGATTGAAGTAATTTGCACATCATTGACGGGCATGGAAGTCCTTACTTTCGAAGTGGGTATTGCAAAAAAATACTTCTTTTTCACTTCTTTTTTAATTGAGCTTTTCTCCTTCAAAGTCCCATGTTAATTTCAATAGCCCGGGGGCACAAGTTATTAATCTCCGATTTAAATAAAAATGTTATTTCTTTTTCCGAAAAGACAACTAATTAGAAAGGATCGATCACCAAGGCTCGAAAGTCGATTTTTTGGACCACCCTAGGAAAACATATTTTACCCCATACGGTAGAACGTTTATAGGGTCTAATCGAAGTTACTGTAAATTCACTTTTTTAACAGTGTAATCAATTCTTAGTTGTCAAAATATAAATCATTTAACTAAAATGGAGAATATAATTTGATATAGAAATAGTTTAAACGAATATTTCAAAACATTGGTATTGAATAATAAAACGTATTTTTTTATCATTTTTAGACCACAAATTGGACCGAGCGGGCACGTCGAGATGTATGGTATAACCTTGTGGGGCGCGAGGAGAAGAAGCTTTGTTTTCTCCAGAATTTCAAACTGTGAAAAATATACACATTTAAATTACAATATTCCAAATTCTTAGCCACATAATGTAACTCTTCAAGGATAGTTTTGTGTAAAATAAATGACTATAAAATAAAAACATTATCGTCATTTCATAACACTCAATGCTTTAAATCTAATTTAAGGATTTAAAACATTTCATGATATAAGGAGTGGTAAAACGGAATACAAATCTATAAAGTTATTGTAACGAAAAATATGTCAGAAAGCGTAACACAAATTAGTTAAAACTGACAGAAATATTTAAAAAACGAATAGAATTATAAAAGAGGGTATAAGCAGCCCAGATTGAAAATAATGAAATAATTGAAACTATTTGAGTCAAACCAAATTAAAACCTTGCTACTTGGTGATCCGAAAGGAGTAAAAACTATTTCAAATATATTAATTCCATTTGTTTAGTTTTCGAATTTAAAAATTCAATGTCTTTAAAAATTCATACAGATTTCTCTACGTGCAAAAATATTACGACAAATTTTTGTGCACGGAATCTTTCTTGTCACAAAAAGTATTAAGAACTCCAGCATATTTCTTATACTTATACAAAAAGCAATCGTTTGCACAAATAATATTCAAAGATGGAAAATCATATTCACTAAAATGCAAATTTTCGTTAAAATGCAACACAATTTTTTGAATTTCATTTTATCCTTCAAAACCACAAAAAATTTGTTTTATTCTTCTAACAGCTTAAAAATTTGGCGTATTGCGGTAAGAGGGTTTCTTGAAAATTTCGGAAAATTAGTGAAATCCCACAAAGTCTCTATAAATATTCTGGAATCACTTTAAATCCCTTCAATCACTCTGAAACCTGGTAAGATGAAAAATAGCTGATTCAAAAGTTTATATTTTTTTACTATAGACCCCGCGAATAAACTTGTTGCCAAACTACAGAAAGTATGCCCTACGGTGTGCGTAACTCTTTTATTGTTTTATAAAAAAAGTACTTTCAAGCTATTGCTTAACCCTATCGAACCCTGAAAGAAGCATCCTGAAAGAATCCACCACCTGCGAGAAAAACACTTGACAATGGCGGGGCGCGTCCCGAAAATCAACACAGTTGATACAGGAAGAGTTGCATAGCTTTTTTATTTTTTATTATAAAAAAGAAAGTGCTTGTGAGCTATTGCTTAGCTTTATTCACTCGCGAAAAATCAGGCAAAAAAAGCAATCAATTTTACAAAAGAAAACACCAAACCTGGATATTAAGCCAGTTTTAAGTCGTACTAAATCATAATCATCTACAGGAAGCTAAGGTAGGTCAAAACAATTATTATAAGCTACCAGAACGAATTTTTGAAAATTAGCACTCACGCCCTTTTGCCCATGGACCCTTCGTTTATAAAAAACTTGTATCGCCTCAATCTATACAGCGAACATTTGAGCAGTCACAGACAGGTAGACTACTGGACCAACTTACACCCGTCTATCAACCTTCTATAAAATAAACAGATTATTATTATTATAATTATCATTATTAATTAAGTCTGATTAGAAAAAAAAATCGCTAAACACGAAAATGTTATAAAACAAATTTTGCAGTTTGAAAAAGTAAATCGTGTAACCGTAATTGAGGTTTTGAAAAAGAATATATGTTGCCTTCTTTTTTCTCTATTCTTTTTTTTTGGCTTTTTTGAATTAAATGCAGATATTTAGGCGTGTACTGTATAAATTTCTTAATCTGGGTTTTATTATTCCAAAGAACGTTCTAGTTAAATTTAAATGTTAGATGTGTAAAAATAATTTTCATTTTTATTTATTTTAAATTTATTTTTCTGAATTTTGAATTATTTCATCTTTCATTGTTTTAATACAAACAAAATTATGCATTCTACTTGCTTGACCGAAGGGAAATATTGAGTTTGTTTTTCTCAATGCGATTTGATAAAAATATGTTCTCCACTCTCTTGTAAGTGGATAAAGAAAACGTTATTCGGCATCATGACATAGTAACATACATACCATGTTTGAAGAAGATAATTATGTCTGGAATACATCTACCTTATACATACACCTACGTATATCTCTTTGAATAATACTCAAACCATTTTTAATTTTTAAAAACATTAAAAAAAGAAAATTTTAATTCTAAATATTTTTTTTAAATTGGGAAACAATTATGTTCTGAACATTTTTCTGCCATACTATAGTTTTTAACCTTTTTTACAGTTGACAAAAGGTAAGAAAAATAATATTTTCGGTACGCTGTTGGTACTAGCATGAAAAAAATGTTAAGTACCGGTAACTACAACATTAGCAAAACCATTTAATTTTTATTTTGCAAAACTTATAAACCGTTTTAGGAAAACCTTAAGTTTTATGAAAAGATATCTAAGGGCTTTCGAAATATTAAAAACATTTCAAAAGAATGTAATTTGCGAGATTTCAAAAAATTTTTTAATTGTAGATTATGGAAAATTAAAAAGAATGAAGCATTTTAAGAATTTTAAAGTGTTTCAAGAGAATAGAAAATTTTTCGTAAGACTCCTAGGAAAATTTCAAATGACTTTTTTTAAAGTGAACTTTGAAAGAAAATTTAAAAAGATTTCGAAACTTTTTAATTTTTTTCTAAATTATCGTAAAGAATACAGAAAGTTTAAAAGGAAAATTTTTTAATTATGTGTGATTACAAAATTTTATAAAGATTTCTCGTAAGTTTGAGACACGTATAGAATTTTCAACAAAATTTTTTAAAAAGTTTAAAATTTGAAAAGGCTTAGGAAAATTCAAAACAAAAGGTTGATTTTTAAATATTTTGACCCATCAATTTTTTAATTTTGTTAAGAATTTTAAAAGTTTAAAAAAAAATTAGAATTACGAAAAAGAATAAAGAAGATTTTAAAGCAACATTTTTAGTTTCGAAAGATTTCTCCAACAGTTTTAGAAAAAACTCCAATATTCTTGAAAGTTATTTCGAAGTTTTAATTATAATTAAAATATAATTTTAAATTAAAAAATATTTCAACGAATGGAAATGTTTCAAGATCTTTGAAATTTTGTAAATATTTCTAGGAAAAGAACAATGACTTTCTATTTTTTTAAATTAATTTTAAAAGAATATTTAAAAGAAATTTGATCTATTCAAAAACATTTTAAAAGATTTTTTAAATCACCAATATTTAGTTTTTAACAAACAAGACGTGTTTCAATTGAAACAAGAAATTAGAGAAAAAACTAAGCCTTTTATTTTATTCGTAATCATATTGCAGCTCTCAAAAATGTATAGAATATTAAAAGAAATAAAGAAATTTTATTTGGACTGCTCGTAGCATGCGATCATTCATATAAAATTGCGGAATTTTGGCGGGCTATTTGAAAGAATGTTTAAATATTAGTGGTTTATTTTCGAAAATGAATTAAGCAAATTTTTGGATTTGAAATGAAATTGCAGGGTACTATTGCATATTTTAGTCTTCGTGGTATTTGAATGTAGTGCAGGAAATAAGAATGTTCGTTGAGTGCCTTTTATATTCTAACATAAATCATCAAAGTAAATATTTTCTAGTACTTCTGAAGTTCATATAAATTTATTACCACTATTTATTTTCGTTTTGACAAGTTATACACATAGTACAAAATAAAAAATACTCCTCAGAATCTGTGAATAAGCCGCTGCAAAATTCGACATTTTGTTTGTATTTCTAAACTTTCCACATAACTTTTATAGCCTTGTATAAATAAATTTTCTAGCACTAATAGAAAAAGTAATGTTTTTGCATATTTTTAATGCTGTTAGAATAAAATTTATAACTTTTTCAGCGATTTTATTCAATAAGTTATGAATATTTAAATGCCCCGCATTTTGACAAATTTTTGACGAAGTTGTCTAAACCGGAACGAGATGTCGCTGATTGTCTTAGTATCGGACACTTCAAGGCAAATTGCACAAATGCGTTTCCAATTACTGAGACAGTCACTTTCACCTTGTTTTTAATTAAATTTCACAGAATTGTGTTAGTGACATAATTAATATACATGTTCTTTATAAGCTCCACGCTTGTTATTCTACTGATTATTTATTTTTAAAAAGTTGTTCAAAGTACTTTATTGCGACCTTCAATACTGAATTTCAATTTCGCCAACTGCTTAGGTAACGGGAACTATTGAATGTTGAAGTGCAATCTCTACAATCCAAAATTAAAATTAAACAAAAAAAATCATAACAATTTAGGTTATAGGGATATTATTTCAAAGTGTTTTACGTTATTTAAAAGATGAGAAGTGATATGGTATTTTTTAAGCAAAATGTTAACATGATGATATGAATTTTATTGAAAAATGAAAAAAAAAATTTTTTATGATTTATAATAATCTATTCTTTTTTTATTATTCTTTGATTGTAAGTAAATTGTACGATTTTATTTTAATGAACCCTATTGTATTTTCCCTGTCCCAGTATTGGCTTCTTTTGTGTCCCACTTAAGGATATACCCCACAATTCTTGTCCCACTAATGGGCCATCTGACTAGCTTCAACAACATTCATTTATAATAATCAACAATAAAATTAATGTTTTTTTGTTCTAATCGATAAAATAATGCATAAGCCACTTGGTGTAATAATTTTTTTACCAAAAAATTTGAACAAAATTAAGAATTAGTCAAATGAGAAATTGACACAGTGAAAAATGATATTCATTTCGATGAAATAATCCTTATATTTATAAAATAGAATTTCAGATAACCCGCTAAAATTCAGTCATTTTATATAAATAGTCGTCTTCTATTTACACTCAGATTTACATTTTTTATGTATTTTCTAATTTCTACATCTTTCTGGATAAAAATATGTAGACATAATAGGTATAACTATGTATAGCAGAACTTTTTTTTATTCACAAAAAACAGTACATTCATAAAAATCACTGTCTACCACCAAGGCTATTGTAGACAATGTCATGGTTGTAGGCTATGCCCCAGACCGTTAGTATATCAAGATACCTGTATGTTTGCAACTGAGTAAATATAAATTTCTCTCTGTGAATCATTTTATAATTTTTTTTTCTTTTCTTTAAGACCTGCCTGTGTGTACGCATGTCTCGGTTTCTTCGAAAATTAAACAAAAATTGTGACTTGCAAGACATCTTAATATTATTTTGTCACAAAAAAATATTTCATGCACAAAAAATTCACTGTAATATTCTGGCACTTAAAAAAATCTTGGTGAATTTTAAAAACGTTTAATTTTTTAGTTTAAGACCACAAGAGATGAAATTAACTTATATAAAAATAGTTTGTATACGTACTTCTTCGGCTCACAAAGTCGAAACATTTTTTTGTATCATTTTAAATAATTGAAATCATTTTAGAATTTTCAATCTGCTCTTAAAAACATTTTATGAATGTTTAAAAAAAAAAACTAATTTTTACTACTCTTGCTGATATAGTTTTCGTTTTGATAACCTTATGCATTTGTGTCTGGTGTTAACACTCTTTGTATCATAAAATTTTGAAATCTTCAACACATATTTTTGCAACACCTACTCTCTAAATCTGAATAAGTGGTTTTTGTCACTGATTCTCTCAGTGGACTCATTAATCACTGTGCTTCAGTGTATTTTCACTTA
>JAUELO010017418.1:645-11199 GCA_032357855.1 Amphibolips quercusostensackenii
CTACAAGCGGCGGAACTTAAAATGAAAAGAAATATTATATGCTTCCGGGAGAAGTAGTTCACGGTGCGGTGGTCGGATGCAGCAGGGAAATGGTAGGGTTTCGCATCGAGAGGGATGTCCGCCATTTATTCTCGTCACGTTGGCTCCACGAAAATACTGAAAAAGTAAAAAAAGGACACCTCCGAGTAATCCTCTGCTATCTCTGTACATTTCAGTGGATACTGAAGGAGAGTGTTTCGCCCATGGTAGGGGGTCAATGGAAGAAAAGGTGGAAAGCGTGGGACGCGGAAGCGACTGTCTCTGGACAGGGCAGTATCTGGGGTGCGGCATATTGATTTTATTTCACTCCCATCGCGAGTTTTCGAGTTTCACATGTACAAGGAAGCAATTCTAGGTGAAAACACGGGTCAGAGCGAACCGACTGTCGACACTATTCGGTCTCGACTAGAACTTCAGTACTTGTCTGAGTTATCGTGGAAGTCGAGATAAACTTTTTCAGTTACTTTTGTTGGATTTTAAGTCGTACAAGAAAAAACTGTTCTCAATAAGGGGATGTCTATGAAATACGTTATCAATTTCAGGCTTCTTTTTGACCCCCTAGGCCCTTCTTGTTGACCACCGTAGTAATAATGAAGCATTATATTCTTTGAAATAAAATTAATCTAAAACCCACATTATATTTGATATAAAATATTTTAAATTCCTAAGATTTCAAGTTTGAATGTGTATTTAATTTTTAACAAACGAAATCAATTTTCTGGCCAGAAAGACGAATTTCTAACGAAAAAGTTAAATTCATAACTAAAGACGTGAATCTTAATAAATTTGAATTTTTGATACACTAGGCGAGCTTTCAACCAATTAGTTAAATTTTCAAACGAAAATAATAAATTTTTAACTAAGTAGTTAAATATTTATTCAAAAATAAACATTTTCTATCAAGAAGATGTATGTTGTACCAAAAAAACACGAATTTTCATTAAAAAAATTTAAATTTATACTACTATATTTATAATTGGTTAACTTTAAAACCGAAAAGACGAATTATTCACAACACGGCTTGTTTTCGACCTAAAAATATAATATTTTCACAAAAAAGTAAATTTTTTACCAAAAAGTGAAATTTTCATGGAAATGATTTGAGGCTTAGTGAAATATTTTAATTTTCACCAAAAATATGAATTTTTAACATAAAAGTTAATATTCGAGTAAATAGTTTAATTTTTTACCAAGTTTTTGAATAGATCAATTTCCAATAAAAATTCAAAATTTTAATTAAGAATAAAATTAATTTTTTGCGCGTTTAAAAGTAAATTGTAAATTTGAAGAAAAAAAATTCTTCAAATAGTTGCATTTTGAACCAAAGAAAAGAATCTTCAAGAAAAGACTTCAACCCTAAAGATGATTTTTGAACCAAAAGGCATAATGTTATGAAATTAAAAGAGATCAATTTTCAAGTGAGGAGGTGCATCTTTCAAAAATATGAATTTAAAAAAAATAGTTTAATTTTCAATCATGTAGTTTAATTTATAACTAAAGGAAATAAATTTTTTAACCGTTACATTTTCAACAAAAGATATAAATTAAAAAAAAGTTTAAAAACACGAGTTTGCAACAAATCACATTATATTTAATTCAAATTGTTAAATTTTAAAGCCCAGTGGACGAATTATATATTAAACAGATAAATTTTTAACTGAAAACTTGATTATTTAACAAAAAAGTAAATTTATAATAAATTTGCTGTAAATTCGATCTCAAATGTTTCCACTTTATTTGTATTTACATTTATATAGTCCTCTTTTTACGGGCACTTTGCTTCCTTTTAGCAAATCTATTTGAACAATCATAGAGAAAGCATTAGTGATTTTTAAAAAAATAGACAAACTAATGTTTTTATTTTAATCAAATTAGGAATAAAAATTCACAAAATATGCAAAACGACAAAATAATACAAAATTTTTAAAAAATATAATGAACACTCAGGCAAATCAAAATTTGTTTTTGAAATGGTGATTTTTAGAGCTGGAAAAGAGAAAGGAGAATTCTGTCACACTCTATCTCTTTTCCAGCTTTATGATTTGAAAAAAAAATTGTCATAATTATTTTATTCAAAAATATATGGCTAAAAAGTATTTTCTGTCCATGCATTAACTTTGATTTACGTTGATAAAAGAAATTTTCTGTTCAAAAAAGATGTTTTAAATATCACGAATGAGCATAACTTTCTTACTCTTCAAAAAAGTGTATGATTATTATAGGTCAACTGATTTTTCTTGAACTTAGGGGTTTTTTCCGTTCTTGCATCAATTTTGAATTATGTTTAACTCACTCTTCTATAAAATGTAGCATTGTTATAGGTCAATGAATTTATCTCGAATCAACACATCTTTTCTATTCCCACATTAACTTTATATTATGAAAATGAGAAAAATTTTACTTCAAAAATCAATTTTTAATATAACATAAATGACTATAACTTCCTTACTCTTTGACAAAATGTATTAATATTGCAGGTCAGTCGACTCACCCTGGATCAAGGAATCTTTTATGTTTTTGAATTAACTTTGAATTATGTCTAAGAAAACTTATAATTTGAAAAGCCGTATTTTTAAATATTATACATCACCATAGCTTTCTTACTCTTCAATAAAATAGATCAATACTACAGGTCCATTAATTCGTCTCGAATCGACACATCTTTTATAAGCCTATTTTGAAATATTGTTTATTACTATAGCTTTCTTACTTTAAAATGAAATGTATCAAAATTATAGGTCAATCGATCCATCTCAAATCAACACATTTTTTCTATTCTCACATTAAAAGATCTTTTCTATTTTTACATTAACCTTATATTATGAGAATAAAAAGCATTTTTTCTATAAAAATTAATTTTTTATATAACATAAATGACCATGAATTTCTCACTCTTACATAAAATTTATTACTATTGTAGGTTAATCGATTTGCCTTAAATCAAGGAATCTCTTATGTTTTTGCAACAACTTTGAATTATGCTGAAAAGAAGTTTTAACATAAAAAATCGTTTTTTCAAATATTATACATCACCATAGCTTTCTTACTCTTCAATAAAATGTATCAACATTATAGGTCAATCGATCCATCTTAAATCAACACATCTTTTCTGTTCTCCCATTAAAACATCTTTTTGATTTTCACATTAACCTTATATTATGAGAATAAAAAGCAGTTTTTCTATAAAAATCAATTTTTAACATAATATAAATGACCATAAATTTTTACCCTCACATAAAATTTATTACTATTGTAAGTTAATCGATTCGCCTTAAGTCAAGGAATCTCTTATGTATTTGCAACAACTTTGAATTATGTTAAAAAGAAGTTTTAACATAAAAAATCGTATTTTCAAATATTATACATCACCATAGCTGTCTTACTCTTTAATAAAATGTATCAACATTATAGGTTAAAAGATTTGTTTCGCATAAACACATCTTTTCTATTTTCACATAAACTTTATATTATGAGAATGAGAAACATTTTTACTATGAAAATCAATTTTTAATATAATATAAATGACGATAACTTTCTTACTCTTTGATGAAATTCATTAATATTGTAGGTCTACTGATTAGCCTTAAATTGAGAATAAAACGTATTAATATCATAATTCAATCGATTTCTTTCAAATCAACAAATCTTTTCTATTTATACATTAACTTTCTATTATAAGAATGAGAAAATTTTCACTATGAAAATCGATTCTTAATATAATATAAATGACCATAACTTTCTTACTCTTTAAAAAATTGTATAAATAGTGTCAGTCTATCGATTCGCCTTGAAGCAAGGAATCTTTTTTATCGTTGAATTAATATCGAATTGTGTTAAAGAAAGGTTATACCAGAAAAAAAACGTATTTTCAAATATTGTACATTACCATAGCTTTCTTACTCTTTATTTAAATGTATCAACATTATAGGTCAAACGATTTGTTGTGAATCGAAACATCTTTTCTATTGTACCTACTATTGTAGGTCAATAGACTCGCCTTGAATCAAGGAATCTTTTATGTTTTTGCAACAATTTTGAATTATAGTAAATTAAAGTTCTAACATGAAAAACCGTATTTTCAGATAATATAAATCACCATAGCTTGCTTACTCTTCAATAAAATGTATCAACATTATAGGTCAATCGATTTGTTTTGCATCGACACATCTTTTTAATTTCCACATCAACTTTATATTATGAAAATGAAAAAACATTTTTACTATAAAAATCCAATTTTTATACAATATAAATGACGATAACTTTCTTACTCTTTGATAAAATTTATAAATATTGTAGGTCAATCGATTCGCCTTAAATTAAGAAATCTCTTATCTCCTTGCATCAACTTTGAATTGTATTAAAGAAAAAAGTTTTACTTTCAAAAACCTTATTTCTAAATATAATACATTTCTATAGCTTTCTTACTCTTGAATAAAATCTATGAACATTATAGGTCAACCGATTCCTTTCGAATCAACATATCTTTTCTATCCTCACGCCCACTATATATTATGAGAATGAGAACAATTTTCATTATGAAAATCGTTTTTTGATGTAATATAAATGATCATAACTTCCTTACTTCCTCATGAAATTAATTAATATTGTAGGTCAATCGATTAGTCTTGAATTTAGGAATCTTCTATGTCTTCTGCACCAACTTTAAATTAGGTTAAAGAAAAAAGTTTTACTATAAAAAACCGACTTTCAAAGTATTTTAAAGTGCTAGAAAAAAATTTATTTAATATTTTTGGAAATCCTTCTATAAGTTTTAATATATTAGCGATAAAAATAAGCCCCTCA
Source organism: Amphibolips quercusostensackenii (assembly GCA_032357855.1). NCBI lineage: Eukaryota > Metazoa > Arthropoda > Insecta > Hymenoptera > Cynipidae > Amphibolips > Amphibolips quercusostensackenii. The sequence continues at coordinate 5,488 of JAUELO010017418.1, forward strand.
AATTTTATCAATTCATCTTCAACTGTTTTTAAGTTATCGTGTTTACAAAAAAGAGTGACATCCACACATATACATATCCACATGCATCCACACACACACACACATCTGGACAATTTTTCAGAACATTCTATCAGAGATTTTTAAATTGTGGAACGTTCAATCAAATGAATTGAAAAATTTTCAAAAATGTTACTGTTACAAAGGTTCCTCTGTCAGAAAGCAAAAAGGATGCATTTTCAAGCAAGAAGATTAATTTTCTACAAAATGATGACTTTTTGAAAAAATAGTTGTATTTTCAACATAATAATAAAATTTTCAATCAAATACAAAAATTTTCAACTCAATGATATGAATTCCGAACCCAAAATATAATATCAAACTTTTCAACCAAAAGAAATTGATGCTTTTATTGGGTTTTACGAATTTAGATTGCATTTAAGTAAACGTTTGATTACAAATTCTACTGTTTGATGGAAAATTTATTTGTTTTGTTGAGAATTTAATTATTTTGTTAAGAATTAGAACCATTCTGCTAAAAACTCATTTTTTAGTCAAAACTTTAACCACTTCTATTTTAGTTAACAATTTACCTTTTTGGCTGCAACTTGAACTATTTTGTTGAAATTTTAATTTGTTTTTTTGTTTGCCAATCAATTTTTTTTTGCTAAAGATGCAACTATTCTATTTTTTGTTTTAAGTTGTTTTTTTCAGTCAAAAATTTACCTATTTTTTTGAAAATTTACAGAGTTTGTTAAATATTAGGATTTTCTGTTAGAAAAATATATTGCTTCATTGAAAATTCATCTTTTTTGGCTAAAAATTGAACTGCTTTGATCAAAATTGATTTTTTTGGTTGAAAATTTATTTACTCTGTTGAAAAGTCGTCCTTTTTTTAAATTCAACTATTTTTTTTATTTTTCATTTGAATACTTTTTGTTGAAAATTCCTATTTTTGGTTAAAAATTCAACTATTTGGGTGAATATTCATCTACTTTGTTAGAAATTAGTTTTTCTTTCTATTACTCAAGTTTATATTTTGTTTAATTTTATTATACTAAAGGTTATAGATATTTTAAAATCTTATTTAAAACTTTGTCTGTGTGGACATATTTTTCCTAATCAACCAAAAATACTTTTAAATTATTGAAAATACCTTGACGTATTAGAAAATCTATTGAAATAATAAACAACTTTTCAAATACCCTAATTATTGTTGACAAAATTAATTAAATTTCACTAAAATATTATAACATACCGCGAACCAACATGAAATCTGATCATATTCTTTAAAATTTCTTAAAATTTTATAAAAGTTTTTAATTATTCTTGCAATCTTTTGAAAAACCGATTCAAAATTTATTAATAAAAATGAAAAGTAGAAATAATGCATAGTTTTAGTTTATTCTTAATGAAGAGAGTACGTTCTGGTATTTTAAGTAGTACTAAATTATTGAATCTTTAATAAAACAGATGAATTTAGAACCAAATAGTTGTGTTTTAAGCAAGAAGTATCAATTTTTGCGCAAGAAGATTAATTTTCGACCAGAAAATATGGTTTTTTACTAAACACATGGATTTTCAACCAGAAAAGATCAACTTTCAATGAAAAATAAAAAATTTTAGCAAAACTAAAACTGTAACCCTTAAGATGATTCTTAAACCAAAAAGATTGATGTTTCTAAAATAAAAAAGATCAGTTTTTAACTAAAAAGGTGCATCTTGAAAAAATATAAATTTTTAAGAAAATAGTTGAACTTTTAACCAAGTAGATATTTTTAAAACTTAAAAAAATTAATTCTTAAGCAGACCGTTAAATTTTTAACCAAAAAGATTTATTTTCCAGCAAGATGGTACCTTTTTTATTAATTTTGATCTCAACACTTTTTTAATACCTTAATATTGATTTTTATTGTTCACTTACTGATGTCAAATTTACTAAAAAAAATTTATAAATTTTTAAATATCCCTAATCTAGTAATTAAAAAATTAATATTGAATATAAATGTTTAAATTAAAATCAAAACTGAATGTAATTAATTAGATTTTAAATTAAATAAAACTTTTAATGTCCTACCGAAAAAAAACGAATTTTTAACAAAACGTAATAATTTTTAACCAAACCTTTGAATTGTAAAGCAAAAAGGACAAATTATCTATTAAGCAGTTGAGTTTCAATTCCTTAATAGAGCCAGAATTATTAAGATAGAAATAGTTGCATTTTTATCCAAGAAAGATCAATTTTTAACAAAGAAGATTAATTTTCAACAAAAAAAGACGGATTTAAAAAAATACTCGAATTTTTAGCTAGAAAAGATCAATTTCTAATTAAAAATACAACATTTTGAACAAAAATAAATTTTTTTTTATAGAAGTTAAAAGAAATTCTCAAACAAAAAGTGAAACGAATTTTCAACAAAATAATTATATTTTCAACTAAATAGATGAATCTTCAATAAAACAGTTCAACCCAAAGAATGATTGTTGAAACCAGAAGATTAATGTTCTAAAAATGGAAGGGTTAAATTTCCATCTAAGAAGGCGATTTTAGAAAAATATAAATTTTTGAATAACTACTTTAACTTTTTAACAAGTAGTTTGATTTTCAAGAGGAAAGGATGAATTTTAAACGAAATAGTTTAATTTTCAATCAAGAAGATGAATTTTCCCGGAAGAAAACACAGACAATAAAATATTTTGTTAAAAATTGCAACATTTTGTTTAAAGGTCTTTTTTCTTGTTGAAAATCCAGCTACTACTATTTTGGTTCAAAATACACCTCTTTGGTAAAAAATTCAACAATTTGAAAGAAAATTACATTTTTTGTTAAAAATTATATATTTTTTTTTTTTTTTTTTGTCCATAAAAATTTAACAAGTTAGTTGAAATTAAACTGTTTGGTTGAAAAAAAAATTCTTTAGTTGTAAATAAATATTTTGTTAAAAATTTATATTCTTCGTGAAACGTTGATTTTCTCGGTAAAAATGATTTGAATGCTTCAATGAGGATAATCATTGAATGCTTTTTATGCTTCAAACTGATTATCTAATTGTAAGCTAATAATTTTTTTTTGATTATTAAATTACAAAAAGATTGAGTTTTAACTATTTAATGTTGAGTAACATAAATTTACTATTCACTTGAAGGTTATGTAATTGAATCTTTCATAACAATTATATAATTTTTTCAAATGTGTGCAATGTTGTGAAATCACTACCTTGATTTAATTATTAACATTATTTGGACATATGCTTGAATTTTTTTTGGAATTAGTATAAGAGGTTATCAATAATTAAAATTTTCAAAAAGGCGATTGAAAATTTTTAGAAACATATAAATTAAAAATTATTTAAATTGTTCAATAAATTCAATGCTAAATGTTATTTTATTGTTAATATTTATCATCAGTATATTACCATTAAGGCTGTGTCTAGTCGTCCCAAAAAATTGGGGGACTTAAAAAGGGTATGGTTAAAATTTAGAATAAATGTGTGGTACAAATTTAAAAATGTTTTAATGAAAATAATAGTTTGATTCTTTTTATGTCGTGAAATCATCAATTGATTATTAAGTGATTTTATCAAAACTTATATTTTAGGAATTAGTTTAAGAGATAACAAATGAATCCAATTTTAATTAATAAAACTTTAAATTTAGAAAAAAATATTAAGTAAAAACTGTATGAATGTTTGAGTGAAGATAATACTTTTTTACTTCTTATTTTTTAAAATGACTAATTAATTATTCGTTAAATAATTTTATTACAATATTTGATTAAAAAAAGATTATAAATTAGTTTTTTGTAAAATTAAAAAACATAATTGATTTATTACGTAAAGATTGAACAATCAAACATCGGATAATATTTTTATAAGAAGAGTTTATTTATATTTAAAATAGCCCTATTCTAATTATATAATTTTTTAAGTATATCTGGTGTTGTCAAATGAGTCTCTGAACTCAGATTTCAAAAATTATATTTGAAAATGATTTAGCTTTTTTTAATAAGTATACATTTCTATTAATAATTGAAATTTTTATTAAAATATAAAGTAAAAATTATTTGAATGTGTAATTGAAAATAATTGTTTATTGATTTTCCTGTTGTAGACTGATTTATCAACACTGATTTATTTTTTTATAATAATATGCTGCTAAAATAATAAATTTTATTTATTTTTGCTAAGCTACACGAATTGTTTATTTATAAAAAGATTATGCAATTTAATATTGACTGTAATCTGCATAAATAAAGTTTACTCATATTTCATATATTTCATACATATATTTCATATGTATGTCTCTACTACTGCATTCTTTGTCTGTTGTTTTTCGCACGTTCTTAACAAAAGGTGCAAATTTGACGCATACTTCCACATTTTTTATTATTATTTGAGAATAAGTTAATATTTTATTATTTTCTTGGTCTCATTTTGAAGAAGAGATTCCAAGCTTTTATTTGTCAAAGTTTCAATTTTTTTCTCTTCACGTCCATGTATAATGGAAAACTGGTACTCAATTTACCGCTGAGATAACCATAAAAATAGAGAGGCATGTATATGAATTTAATTTTCAAAATTATATGCAGATCATGTTTTTATTATATAGCGATGTACTTTTATACGCTCTTATTATTTTTAATTATGGTAAAGTTAAAATGCAAATAATTTTTTAATTATTTCTTAAAAGTTGAATATCGGATCGGAATTTAATTAAAAAAATGATAGGTAATAATGTTTTTATTATTTAGCAATGTATTTTAATACGCTGTTATTTTTTTACTAAAACTTTCATTTTTTTAAATTAGTATTTTAATGATCTGGCGATGTAGTATTTTGATGCCCTGATTTACAAAAATGACCGTGAAAATCCCTGAAAATTTTATTGTACAAAATTTAAGTTTTTTCACAATTGAAAATTACATAAACTAAAAGTGCAGAAGCAATATATTTGGATGATTTCCCAATATATTTTGATGCATTAATCACGAATTTTGTAATGATGTATTGTTTGTATAAAAATTATCATAATTTAATTTCTAAGTGGTCTAAGACTTTTATCAAAGAAATAGTTATTCAAAAATCAGGTAATTGATAAAAATTCATATTAATTTTTCGCGCGCATGCGCGAGCGTGTTATAGCCCTATTGTGAATAAATCCATGAAAATTTATTAAAATATTATAAAATCTTATGAACTAACATAAAATTCTACCATATGGCTTGAAATTTTTTAAAATTTCTGAATTATCTTTAAACTTTTTCAAAATTTAAAAAAAAAATAGTCCTTTAAAATTGATTAAAAGAGTGTACTTTCTTATTATCACCTTATTTTCGTAAAAAATCACTTTATATCTCTGTTTAAAAGGATTTTAAGCAATGTTACATTCAGGGAAAAGGGGGGTGGTACAAAATTACCATCATATAGAAATATAATTAGAAATTTGGATTTTTAATTTCAAAAATAGAAAAATAAAGAATGCATAGTTTCAGTTCAGTTATATTGAAAAGAGTAGGTTCTAGTATTTCAAGTAGTACTGGTGATGCTATGACCAGACATTGTACTAGAATCACCTAGTCTTGCTAATATATTTTTTATCATCTACATATATATATATATATATATATATATTTTATATTATATATATTATACATTTTCTATTACTATTATATCATATATTACATTTCGTGTGTAGGGGGGGGGGGGGTACAAAATT
>JAUELO010017424.1:0-20693 GCA_032357855.1 Amphibolips quercusostensackenii
TACGTAGGGCGAAACGTTGTTTTAAATGCTTAAGTAAATCACTGATGATCAAAAAATTCTTTTAGCGAATGCTATCTCTGTCCGCACCCTTTAAACGGGCTAATACGGCACAAAGGTATTGTTTCTCACAATTTGTTGGTTCTCAAGATTTACCATTATCAACGTTCTGAATAAAATCTCTAACGTGCAAGTTTTTCAAAGTCAGAATTAGAAATGCTTACCACTTTCTGCTGTATAGCGAAAGACTTGGCCATAGATGTCATTATAGCTTCACTGAAGGTATGATTAATATCGCTGCTAATGGGAAATCGAATAGCTTTATTGCAAGACATTTTTTAAGCGTGGTAGAATTCTTTAATTTATTGAAAAAATCAGGAATGAATATATTTAATTGTTTAAAATATGATCTTCCTACTATATCAGAAATTTTAGATGGTATCTCCGAGTTAATAAAGTTAAAATCTACTATTTTGTTGAAGTTAAGAACCTAAACTATGCCAATTGTTGATACTGAGGTTTTGCAACAAACTATTGTTTTTAAATGATTAATTTTGATCAAGGGTGATGAGTTGTTTACTTTAATTAGGTAAGTGTTTGAGGCTGAATCTCAAACAAAATTGCCTGCTGCCTCTTTAAAATAGTTTTCGTCAATTGATATTATAGCTCCAGACTTTTGTTTATGTAAAGCGCAAAGAGATAGTCAGGCATTCACTTCTAATAATTGTTAAAGATTAATAAGTCTACTATAAGAGCTTTATTTAAAGGCAATTAATCCGTAAAAAAATTGAATTTTGACTTATATTTTAGAAGCGAAATGGTATTTTTCTTTATCGGACACATTAAATGTTGTAACAATGAATGTGAAAAGCCTGACTGCAAGTGTGCACTTATCATTAACAAGGAGCATGAATTCGTTGTTCAGTGAAAAATGACGTGAAAGTCAGACGAGAACGCTCTGTCAGTAGTCGAGTAATATAAGATCGTTATGAGAGTGGAACCAGCCTTATATGGTCTGACTATACACGGCACTAATCACTTACGAGTTACTTCGCTGGCGGTCGAACACGCTGTGAATGTCACACGTATGCTGATGCGGAAACTAATGGCAAAACAACTTCTTATTTACGATATACAAGATATTCTTAAACGCAGAATCATCGAATGATAATTTGTTAAACAATTTAATGCAATAACGGTCGTGAACCGATGAACTGGCTGAAACTTGTTGAGATGCGTGGATTCCTATTATAGGAGCTCTGTTTCAAGATAATGAATTAATACGCGAGCTCAGAAGTGAATTAAATTTTGTATCGCTAGAAAGCTCAATAATTTTGACTGGAAGGAGAGAATAAGATAAAATCTGTGAAAAAGGGTCCACTCATTTATGGGTTTGATTTCAGTTTAAATGAATGGGTTATACTGAGTTAATTCATTGAACAAATTTTATTTACGGGTGATCAACCTGCAAACGAAAATTTCTTCAATGCATTTCAATTCTTGCTTTGTTTGAATAGGGCAAAGTTAAATAAATGACATTTAAAAGATGCAGAATAATGTAGCTTGTGCTTTTAAAAACTTTTATAATGTGCTACAGGATTAGAATGTTTATGAAATTGCAAAAATTTCACTTTTTACTTATTCGAATAGCTGAAATTCTAAAAACTTTTTGAAGCCTCCGACATCAATAGTTTAAGCCTTTTTTAATATCATTCCAACAGGAATGATATCAAACGCGATTATTGCATGACGATTTTAGATGGCATTGTTTTAAATCCTTCACTTGTAAAATTCTGCTGCGAAAAGTACATAAAACTTTAATTCAGGGTATTTTCGTAGGTTTTAAACAATTAAAGAGCTTGCGAGCACGCGAATTTCATTATGCCAATCATGCACTTTAAACTTTGCCTTGACCCGAGGGTGACCGCGCAACGTATCTAAACGGAGCATATACTCTCGAATGCCGATAAAATAGCTTCCTCAAAATCACACTGAAGTTAAATAGTGAAGTTTATCCTACATGACACTGAGATTTTATTTCATAAAAACACGGAATTTGAATAGAAGAAACAATTCTACCGCTGACACTAAATCAGCTGACACGTTCTGAGCGAAGGCCAGGGTAGTATAGAGAAAAGTGACAAAATGAGAAAACAGTGTGCTAAATATGTCGAGTTAATAAGGCTTGACTTATTATTTTATTGTGGTTTGTTGGCAGTCTCATGCAAACTGCGTTTAAAAAGTGCCTTAAGTAAAAGGGGTGTGATTAGGATAATGGATAATTTATTGGAAAGCTTGTAGATTAGATCAACAGTAACATAATTTGCAAGTTACATGTACCTTCCGAAGTTCCAAAGGAGAAGAATGTTTAATTTATCGATTAGATCACCGTAAAATTTGTAGAGCAGCGTCAAAACTCTACCGGATGTTTGTATTGAACTTACTTTGACGTAACTCAATTCATTTTGTGAAATGATGCACAATCACTGTTGACAATGTAGAGCAATACACGTTCCTAAATATCTACCGAATCCACTTTTAATTTCTTTTCGCGAACATCAACACAGCACACTTTATCCGCAAAAGACTCAACGTTGACTTATCGATTAGATCCTTGTATATTATGTAGAGCTGGGACGGAACTCTACTAAATGTTTGTATGAGTTACTTGGCAGTGACTAAATAGGGGCGAAGCGATACTCGGTCCTAAGCAACTACCGAATCTACCCTTGAGATATTTAGCAGGAAAGTATAACACAACAACTTAATTCGAGAATATGACCTTACGACGACTAAAACCAAAGAGATTTCGTTCACAACTTAATTATTTTTTACTAATTTTTTAAGGATGTTTATGGTTCGCGTCTTGTTCAGAGTTCCAAATCCTTATAGCTAGAGTATTTGAGCCTTGAACTAAAATCCTTACCGCTAAAACTTTCGATTATCGCAAAGTGAGTCATTTTCCGAACAAGCTCCACAGTGTTATACGTTGGTAAAGAAATTTTAGAGTGAATTTGCTAGCTGATGAGGGACGTGTGTTGATTTGCAATTAATTAAGCTACATCGAAATAGCTTATATTAAACATCCGGTAGTCTTCCGTCGCTATTTTAAAATAAAAAAGGTCATATAATCTCCTACTTCCCTATCCAAGCAAAGAAAGTTAGATGTAAATTTCTATTGTATATATTTGACTATTGATCTGTTCTTATCTCTTGTGAATCTTATCAAAGCTAAATTTAACTTTCATTCAAACACTGAACACAGAAACAGTCCCTATAGGGCACATAAGCGATAAACAAAATCACAAACAAATGATTGGTATGGGTCTTACCAGCGTGACATAATCAGCATATATAATTTTCCTCATCCTTACTTTTTCCGAGCTAACTTTGCTTTTGGATTAAGACATGACAGAGGCACTCATGAACTAAAACTTTGCCAGTAAACAGGGTCACGAAACTTGATAAGTGATAAGGAGGATCGTTGCTTTCAGTCATTGTTTCGGAACTCTATATGCTGCCTGCACATTCGTCATAATTCACGAGTATACATACTGGAAATCCCGTGTATAAAGATCCGACAATCACACTAAAAAGCCCTATAAGGATGCAAAATTCGTCCTAGAGAGCTTGGTTATAGGGTTATAGCATTTACTTTCACGATCCCGTTCATAGGGATCCAACATTCATACCGGAGAGCCTACTTATTAAGATTTAGCTTTTTTACAACCCTAACTCAAATGCCAACGACTAAGACCACCGATTTGAAATATATGTTTTATTTATATCAAACGGCAAGGACAAACACAGCCTTGCACATGCACACAGACTTTCACATATGCAAAGAAGACTTCACTGAATAAAAGTCAAATATCAAACGCCAAAAATTTAAAATAAGCATATCGCAATCATCTGCCGTGCACTTAAAATGGGCAAATATTCAGTAATATTGCCTTCTATAATAAATAGAAAATTTATAGCTCCCAGCTCTTCAAGATTTGTACGTACCTCTAATAAACGTTCCCAATGAAAAAGATCACAACCAGTTGGATAGTGACCTTGTTCACCCTCTACACTGTCAGGATATCTTGCTTCTGTTATAAACATTTCTTTTTTTCCATTATATCAAAGCCTAATCTTATTGTTAAGAAAAACGCTTATGACATTTATCCTCAAATGTAGAACACGTTCATCCAACCAGAGGGCATCTGGACGATCCTCTTTAAATAGATAATCGTCTACAATAGTTAGGTCTTAGTAAGGCAGCTGGTGTTTGTTTTTTATTACTTTAACTGGCTTATATTCCCAATCAGGCTTATCACTCCCTAGTGAGCTAGTATTCAGGGCAATTTGTCGTTGAACTATTCAAGCAGAATTATTATGTCTGCGCGTGTATTTCCGCAAAGCAATCATTGTACGCGTATTATTGATGTGCTTGATGCGAAAGATGATTATTACAACTTAACTAAAGGTGTAAGGCATCACTTTCAACGCAGGGAAGATACGACGGTCAGGCACGGTCAAGAAAATCCGACTAAAGGAGTATGATAGGAGAGAAATCGCGTAGGTGTTTAATGTCTCCGTCATGTTCTTTTTACTAAGGCTAGAAGACAGAATCAGGCTAAAGCATTCCGAAGAAGCAGTCTCAAGTACCTTTTTATTTGAAGAGTAAAGCAGACGCCTTGCATGCATTATGCTGAGATACCTGTATGATTCTTCATAAGACATCACCTCAATCCGAGCCCACTCGTCTAGAATCAATTGATCATTCACCTCTCCACAGCATAGATGCAGCTTTTTGAATTTATCGAAACTCAGAGACATCCTTAGGTCATAGAAAATTTGCAGCAAGACGTTAAGTAGACACCACGACTAAACATTTGATCCTTGTGTATCTTGTGTTTATAGCATGATCCAAGAAATTAGATGACTCGAAGACAAATCTTGCATGTCTTTAACACCTTAAGTAAATAATCATTAGAATTTAAGGAAAACGCCTGTTAATAGTTAATTTAGGCCATGTGCAAACTGCGTTGGTGATTATTTGCATACAACACAACTACAATGTTAAACGTGGCTTTGTCCTCGCAACCACGGGAACCTCTACAGCAACCATTTTGTTCTTTAGGAAGGACGCTAATTTTCTGAAAAGCAATCTGGGTTCTAGAAGATGTTTGAAGCGCTTCAAGAAGGGCGCGTTGCAGAACATCTAGTCATTCGTACCAGAGGCTGTATGAGTTATTATCATAAGACTTAGAGATTTTATATGGGCCGAAATATAAGTGACAACATTGTTGACTAAGTTTATAAATTGCTTTTAAATAACTTGAAAATATAAGAAATACCAGATCCCCAACATTGAGTAAAACAAAAGACGCATCCCCCTAAACTCTTTTACGATATTAAAAACATTTATGAATTTCTTCTTGAGCTAATATGATTTTTGCGACATGTAAGAGGTCGGCATCAACAAGAAAATTAATTAGTTTCTGTAAATATTCGTGTTCTTTATCTTCAAATAAAATCCATATGAAGAAAACCCCGTCGAACAATGGGTTGTGGTGTTTAGAAAAAATTCGATGTCAGAAATATGTTTTGCCCCGCCCGCATGTGAATCCGAACTCAGTGTTCTGAAGAGTCGCCCTGATTCTCTCATAACCCGTTTAGTTAAATCACTTTGCGGGTGCTCAACCGATGTGCAAGCTGCCTAAATTTCAGATTAACGCATGTTAGCACCTTACACAGAAGACGTGAATCGTGTTACATTTTTCAGCAAGAATCCAGATTGGTTTACCTATTTCCGGTATATTCTTAATCGGCTATATTGTAACATACTAAAAAAATGCGTCTTATGAAACAAATATATATTGAACACCTTCTACCAAACGAGGCAACAGGCCATAAAAATCGACCATGACAAGGTCCTCTAGCTTTTGCAAACTAACCAAACGAAATTCACTCTTCATCGCCGTGTTAGAGCTCTTTACTCTCGGACATAGGTCGCCTACTAGAACAAATTTCTTGATTTCTTTATTTATCAAGGACCAGAAATAAAATTAACGAATGAACATTGTTGTGTTATAGACGCCTATGTCAACCAGTTTCGAATAGATGATAAAACCTTGCCTGTAGCCACATTGGAATAACAATTTGCCATGTTGAGAAATTTTTATTATAATGTAAAAGGATTCCTTCATCGATTTTATAATTATTTTCATACTAATCAGACTCAAGATTTTCTCAGATAGATTGAAGATCAGGTTCGTGACTTTGCTTTAAATTAAGTTTCTTGAAATCCCTCCGCGGTTCTTTTTCTATATCGATGGATTGACAATGTATTCCTTCCAAGTTTATCGAAATATAAAACGTAAGAAAATTTAAAAAAATTTCAGCGGGCTCAACTTTTCTGAAATTTCCCCCGGGATCACGGCTAAAAAAATCAAATACGATATTTTCACGACTGGTGCAATATTTAATGATGAAATCATACTGCTGTAAGATGATACTCTAGCGAATTGAACGCAAATTAGGACACAATGTTGTATTCAGAAAGGTTAAGCCCTTATGATCGGTAATGATCTTAAATTTTCTGCCAAGCAAATATATCCGCAATTTAATTATCGAATACATAATTGCCAAGAGTTCTTTCTTAGTAGTCGTGTAATTAAGCTCGCCAAATTTAAACGCCGACTGACCAAGAAAATAATATGGGGGTTACCTTCTTCATCAACCTGGTACGAGATATCACTAATCACGAGAATGCAGGCATCAGTTTGTTATTTAAAAGAAACATTTGGAATTTTATGAATGAGCATTATACAATCACTGAAATTTTGCTTTAGTTTTTTAAACGCGCGCGTGTCGTCAGGTGTCCAAATCCAGTGACTCGTCTCGCGAAATAATTCTCGGAAGGGATTTACATAATTAGAATGACGTACACTTAATTGCCAATAATACGTGCACACTCCAAGGAACTGTTGTAGCTGTGTAAGATCTCGTAGAACTGGAAAATTCCGGATTAAATCTTAATGATGCTAAGGTGGCAGCACCGCTTTAGTTAAGAGTTTGTACCCAAGAAAACGTACTAATTTTTGACAAAAGAATGATTTTTCGATTTCAACGTGAAATTTTGTATTTTTAATATTTTAAATATTTCAGTTGATTTAATAAAATGATCAGACGGTGAACCAGGAGTAGCTTTTAACAAAGCATCAATATAAGAAGTCAAAGAATCGTTAAATTGATCTTTCAAGGCTAAACTTAGCCCCCTTATGAAAGCTGACCCCGTAGTTTTGATACGGAATGGTATACGACAAAATTGATACAACTGAAAACCATGCAGAAACGCTGTATATTTTCGGTAGTCTTTGTGCAAAGGTATTTGCCAGTATCCATTTGCAAGATCAGTTGTTGACATAAAGCTAACACCATGAAGCTTCTGCATGATTTTATTTATCAGGGGTGGGAATTCATGATCATCCTCGAAGATTTTATTAATTAATAAAGCGTCTAAGCAAATTCCAATTTTATATTTTTTTAACGACTATTCTGAGTGGATTACAATATGAAATGTTGTAGGGCTCAATTATTTCACATTTAAGCATTTTCTGGATCTTCTGATCTAGTTTAACTCTATAGGCAAAAGGTACTGGGTATTTTTTTACAACAGTATTATGGGGTTTTACGTTGATGCGATATTTATAAACACCGGCACTGACATTCTACGCTGTGAAAAGTGTCTCAAATTTTGACATTTGTTCCATAAACATCTTTTTTTCCCGATTATTCACTTCTGTTAGTAAAGCGGCAATCGATCAGATACCGTCCGTGAATCTGTAACATTCCGGTTCAATTTCATTTTCTGAATAAAGCAATTAATTCAAATCAGTTACAAAATTGTTCTCTTAGGGGATCGATAAATCAAAATACTTTTTTAATACAATATTTTCATTGACTTTCTCCGAAGGAGAAGCAGAAAGGATCAGTTAATATTCCTGAAGATGATTGATTAAATATACGGTCGTTTATCAGACATTATCCTTCCTCACAGAGCAGTGAAGATATAAACAAATCAGTATCAATGTGATTGCTTTTATCTAAATCATAACATAATTTGCTTTGATGAATGTCATTTGTTGCACCATGAAATTGGTTTCTTATATTATTTATTCATTTTCTAACGATTTTGAAATACTCTTAATACCTTAATTATAATTAAATGAATCATTATTTTAAGTCAAGTAAAGATTATTTTCAATACGACCTAAATTACAGCAAGCTTGGATTTCTAAGCTAGCAGTGAGTATCTGCACATAAGCAATGTCATCAACCACTGACGTCACGACTCTTTCGGAAGCCAGCCGATCGAATGAAACTAGAGATTTGGGTACCGGGTTACCATTTACAACGAGAGATTCATTTTTATAGTTTATTACAGCACCATATCTAAGAAACCAATCATTTTCTATAATTACATCATTTAAAAGTCGCGGAACTACGAGAAATGTTGTTCAATAAAAATTATTTCCTATACTTATATTTATAAAAACTTTTTTTTCATCGTGGTTGGTTTTTTCTTGATATCAGCAATTAGAATAACGTTAGTTACAGGAAATTTATTTAACTTTCCATGTAATTTTTAATAATTATAAAATTTTAGAAATGCACGCAAATTGACACCCTGTGTCAATCAAAGATGGTATAAGTATATCATACATTGATAAAATTAACCTCGGACACTGTGGAAGACGTGTATAAAATTTTGCATTTTTTTCACTTTTAGGATTATCAAGCACACAAGTTGCGTGATTACAAAAAAAATCGCATGAATGCTGGCGCGTTATTCAATCCTGAGACAGTGCGACAATATTTAGTTTGAAGACCCGTTATTATGGTTAGAGTATTGTCTTTCTGGTAGTCCCAGGTTAGATGGAGGAACACTCATGTTAGGCTTACGAAATTGATGAGAATCTCGTCGTGATTCAAAGTTCATATCGTTTCCTAAATTATCTAAACACTGCTGTATTATATCAACTCGATTAAAATCATAATAGCCTGTGACACCAGCACACGCAATATTAGACTGTGAAGCATTAACCTTGATTTTATCGCGATTATTATCATTGTAGCTGTTGTTACCTCCGGCAATCACTCCCAAGCTCTTTAAAAAATTCAAATTGTTTTGAAATTTTGTTTGATTGTTGCTTTCATCAAAATTAACCGAATCTAATTGCACCAGTGCCTGTAATACTCGATTCATATCCGAAAAATCAATTGCAACCAAAGTTTCTCGTACCCGAACCAGCATTCGTTGTACAATGCTAAAATGAATTTTGTTTAAGGATCCATAGTAGGTTCAGAATACTAAGTTTAAATTGAGTAAAAAAGTAAGATTGTAAATTTCCTGGATTAGTTTCAAACCGTCCATAAAGCTAATTTGTTTTGATTTTTACTTTAATAAGAACAGAAAAAAAAATCCTTTACAAATTCAACTTTAAACACATCGTGATTCTCAAAATTTTGTTTACGCGTATCAAAACAGATTCTAGCGAAACCTTCAAGGGCAATTTCAACGATATCCGATTTATTTTGTATTTTATTTTCTTGGTTGTGAAACATCTTTCGAAGGAGTAAAGAAATTCATTCGGGTTTCGACCAGTAGCCTTAAATTTAGGCGGCTTAAGATCAACATAAGCAGATTGTAAACTATCGATTAATGTATTAATGAGACGAGCAATGACATCCCTCTGTGGTTCAGCAGGATTTGGCCACGCTTCTTTAATTCTCGCAAATTTATCTTGTTGCCCTTGTTTTTTTTCGCAAAGTCGAATAATTCATCGCGCATCTGCTCGAAAGCCATTTTGGTGACATTACTTTTATTGGTCATCTCCAGCGTTAAATTTCGACGAACATAAAATATTTCACGTCTTTTAATAGAAATGCGTGATCGAGATATACGAGTAACACCTTCTTTTTTGAAAAATCGATTTATATCATATAAAATCTTGACTGATTTTGATGATTGCAAGATTTTTCAAAAAAATCCAACGTTTGGAAGTTTCGCTTAACAAAATTGTATCACCTTTATAACGGTGCGATCAAAAAAAGTCAGTGCTTTCTTGCTTTCGAAACCCGACAAAGAATCGACTCACGACATCATAAGACTGGACTAAGTTTAACGATTGCAAGAGCTTTAAACAAAATTCACGTGCTAACACAAACTGCAAAGACAAAGAAAATTCTAAATCAGCATGTGAATGGTAGGACCAAAAAAAGAACCTCAACTGGCAGAGTTTACCAAAATTGACATTTATAAACTTGACAAAGGCTTGTGAGCTGGTTATGCCGAACGGGAAATGGCCTAATGACAGACACATATCAGTCTTCATTTCGGTTCTTCAAAATCACACGTCCTATTTACGATACAAAAATGTTTGCTGACTGAAGGCCTGTTCATTTAAACGTATTCCAATAAACACTAATTGTATCCAAATCATTCGTAGTGGTTATCATTGGACTTGTAGTTATTCCAATAGCACGAGAAAGGAATTATTTGTTTATGATTTAATAAAAAGCGTCAGCCTTGATAA
Source organism: Amphibolips quercusostensackenii (assembly GCA_032357855.1). Lineage (NCBI taxonomy): Eukaryota > Metazoa > Arthropoda > Insecta > Hymenoptera > Cynipidae > Amphibolips > Amphibolips quercusostensackenii. Next base: position 10,587 of record JAUELO010017424.1, read on the forward strand.
ATATTAAAAGAAATTTAAAAAATGTTAAAACTTCAACATAACTTGAAGCAAGCAACGTTTCCGGAAGAATAATTAAAGAAAGGATTAAATGATTGTGAATTTTTTTCCATTGCCTTTGTCGTAACTCTAGAACTGAATTTTAAGCCTGAAAATGTTGGATTCAAATACAGTCCAAAGCGTGCTTACAATATTACGAAACCGCAACCTCAAGCAGTTTCCTCAAGAAACTCGTAATAAACTGAAGCAATCAAACTATTCTTCTAATTTCTAAATTTCAAAAAGGCATACTCGGAAACTTTTCCTTGTTGAGTCAGTCGGAAGTAAAAGATTTTCAGGACTAAATATGTATCGATTCGTCATAAAAAAAGAAACAACCTTGCGTTATCGGAACTTAAGTTGTTCTTCGTCTTCGGATACTCTATCTTCTGATTTAACGTACGTAAAAATTAACAAAAGAAATAGTGAGGAGGACGGTTTTAAAATACATCGAAAAAAATTATTCAGTACGAATTAATTGGAAAAATCCTTCATAAGTTAATAAGATGGTGCGTATGTGGATGACTGAAGGAGTTCTTGTGATACTGAACAAGAAGAAGGATTGATGAAATTTTCTAGTGAGTCAAATCATGTCAACTGTTTTAGAAGATTTCCCGTGAAAATTCAAAAGATAAAAATTTTCGGACCTAGATGAAGAAAACGATTTAAACATTTTTTATCAATTCTTCATTTTTTTAGTTTTTCGTTTAAATAAACATTTAAACATTTAAAAAAAAGCATAAATTCAGTTCTGACAAAAATAATAAGGTGAAATTTTGATGCATGACGTATATATGTCCTAGGTTTTAAATAAACTAAAGAAATAAAAAAAATGTTGCAAAAAACTGATTTCTTGTAACAATTTTGTGAAAAATGAAATTTTTTGCCTTATCCGTACGCTGCCTTAATAATATTAAACACACAAGTGCAAATAACCCTAAGCTTTAAGCCTTTCCAAATTATTTTCGTATTTTTGCTTATACAAAAATAGGAAAATAAATTTTTCTTCCCACCTTGCATCGGCCGGTGTAAGAGTCAAACGCGTCGCTTGGGTAAAACTTATTTTTATTACGTACCCTTTAGCATGGGCTGATGCACGTCCAAAAGAAAAATTTGTTTTTCTATTTCTATAGGCTTAAATACCACTTTTTTTGCATAAACTCGAAATTCAGGGTTATTTGCACATATGTGTTTAATATTATTTTAGTAGCGTGTGGAGAATGCAAAAAAATTTTGATACGTACAAGTAACCCTGGATGGGTTGTTCGTACCTATGTCCTTGGGCGAGAAAGCTACGAAGTGCAGCACGAGTTGCGAGCCCCTCAAAAGTAGCAGAGAATTACAGGGAGGGGGAGGGGGAAACATCTTACGTAAAGTCCGAGAGCCTAACCAACTGAACCAACGATGGTTATAACATTATCTTAATTTTCTTGTTTCAAACATGTTCTCGCGTTTTACCCAGTTTAGTAAAACCGCCATCTGAGCTACTGCCAATACCCTGCAGACTCCTAACTGTTCAACATGTTCAGTGCAACTTGCGTGCACATTACCTGTAGCCGAAATCACAATAGGATGAATAAATGCATGTTTAACATTGCTCAATATGGTCTTTACTTCAAGCCTTAGCTCACTATAATTATCAATTTTAGTTGTATATATTGCCTGCGAATTCCGCTGAAGGGGACAATTAATGTCGATTATGTAGACTTCTCTACTTTTTCTTCACTTGCATCACGATGTCGGGTTGACTAGCTAAGATATGATGATCCGTTTCAATCGTTGATTTTTATTTCGTAACATCATTATGTCTGTGCGTATATTATTTCTAAGTAATTATGCAACGACTATTAACAATATGCTTGTTGGATTCAATACTATCTCTACATAATCGGCACCGTTTAACCACTTTTTGATGTAACCTAAGTTTGCGATGATTTCTGTTGCTGGCAACTTTGTGCTAAATCACAATAAAATATTTTTCCGTTTTAAAACACAGGACGCCCTTTATCAGACAAATATTAGATTCTCACTACACACTTCTTGTTGGCCTAATCTTTTCGGGTGCTCGACATGGATGGCTCTTTGTCTTAATTGCGTTTGTAATTCATTTAAGTTTTTTGCCCTGATATTTATGGCCTCCCCTGAGGACAAATTCAAGGGCGTGTAGTCAAGATCTGTAGTGTGGTGAAGTGCAAGATCTCGAATGCTGTGAAAACATTCTCGCAACTGTTTAACTTGTAACTTACACAGTTTCTTTACATCTACAAAGACACTATGATCTCTATATTGTGGTAGAACTGACCTTTCAATCGCTGAATTACTGTTGTGTATTTGGTGCTTCGTCATTCCTACGGAGATGATTCTGTTATTTTGTTCAAGGTCGGGAATTGACCATTTCATGAGCACAAATAAGTACGTGAAAACGAACATGACATAGGTGTTGTCTGCCCTGATCTTGTTTGCCGAGTTGAGAAAAGTCTTTAGAACTAATCGGAATCTTATAGTGAAGGCAGTCGTTGGGTTTTCCTTGAGGGGTCAGTCTACTTTGGACGCTCAAAAAATAGGCTATTTTCGTGATTTTTTTTTTGAAATCTATAATAGATAGCGATACAAACTTGTTGGGTTTGATAAATAAATTCGTAGAATAAATAAACAAATTTTTTTATTTATTTTCATCAATATTTGAATTTAAAAACTGCAGTTGAACGGAACGCCTTGAAAATGGATGGGTTAGGTAGCTCTATCAGAACTCAAGACCGGCTTGTCTGAAACGAAAAGATCAAAGTGATTAGAAATTAGTATGGAACCAGCTACAATATGACCCTTGGGTATAAAGTTTCGACAAAACATAAAAAAATGGCAAATAAAAACGAAAATGTTTTAAAAGAACACGATTTTTTAGCTGCTCTTTGCAAAAAAATATAGTGAAAATTTAAATTTCAAAACCACCGATATATATATATATATATATATATATATATATATAATTTGCACTTGGTGCAAATTATTTCTACAATGTGTGGTCCAAATTTCATGAAAATCGGTTGATTAATTTCTGAGATACGGTGGAGCTTGACTTTAAAAACGTTGTCTTGAGAAAAACGGGTTCAAAGTTTTTTAAAGTGAAAAATTATGAAAAACTTTTACCTAAACTAAATCTGGGATGCCTGTGCGGTACAAAATTTCTCCTTCTTGCTTATAATCTTTCGTCTCTTTAAGTCTTGCTTGCGTCAGTGTGGTTCTGACCTCTTTTGAATAGTCAGAACTTATTCGTAGCCGCAGAACTTTAAACGCAGTCAGAAATGCGTAGAAGACGAAATAAGGTAGTGATATTCAGGTCAAAAAAATATAGTTACACTGCTCGCATTTTCTTGTAATTTTTACACTATATTTCTAAATACATATTTTTAAAAATAATGTTATGAAAAAAAACCAATTTGTGAATTTTAAAGTAGACTGACCCCTTAACTGTTCTATGTCTTGATGTCATTCTTAAAAAAAATCTCCAGCTTTGCGGTGCCTAATCCTCCTCTGGTTAAATACACTGCTTTACATTTATCTAGTCGAAATTCTATGTAGATATCATTAGAAAACTGCTTTGGCACATTGATCACTTGCTGCAGTTTCTGGTCAGAACTAGCGTACAGCTTCGGGTCATTTATGTATAGAATAATTCCCCATGTATCCCCCATGGTTTTTTTTAACATACGTTCGTTCCGTAACACTGCTCTAACCTAAGATGCTGATTAATCTCTCTGACGATCACCCAAAGTGAAGACTCTCACAAGTTATCAGGAAAAGCTTCCTACTCGGGCTTATTTGTCTCCTAGGTATTTCGTTTTAGCTATCATTTACTTCTCTGGCACTCTCTTACGTACATTGCTTATAAACTATTTGTTGCCACAATTTCCTCTCATGGCACACCTCCTCTTGGAGCTGCAACGACTGGACCCAAAATATTTTGTTCAAGTACTTGTCTTTATGATCGGTACTCTCAGAGATGCAAAACTATAACTGACTCATAACCTACTCGTAAAACACATATCCGCATGCCAAATATAAGCCAAAACTTTTGCGAGATGGATGCCGCAAGCTTTTATTCTTTGGTCTCTTCGTGTCCATTTTTGAGTTAAAAATTTTACTGTTCGATGTAATTGTTTTTAATTTTTTGACATGAAAATCTCTTTTTGTTAAAAGTTCGTTATTTTATTTTAATACTTCATCTTTGTAGGCTTAAGATTTAACTTTTCAGACATGTATTCTTTTTTTTTTGTTGTTGTTAAAACTTTTATTATTTGGTTGAGAATTCATAGTTCAGAATAAAAATTTATATCTTTGGACATAATAGAAGTGAGTTGAACATTCCAGAAATACCTTTATTACATACGACAGCACATTTTTTGATAAGTAGAAAATTGTGCGTTGTAGAGAAGCTAAGATTAACAAAAATGTATAGTTCATAGTGCTGTAAATAAAAGAAGCTCGTCCTATAAGAAAATGTTACAAGTACAGGCAGTTTCATTTTGTGGCAAAGGTCATCAAAAAAATTGCAAACAAATTTTTAAAAACATCTGCTTTCTTACTTACGCCCAAAAAGAATAAGTATCACATTCACTGCTCAAGAAAGCCTATTTTAATTTTTCAGCTTTTTTTGCTCTCTGAATAAAAATTTGCAAAATTTAAATAAATAGAAGAAAAATTTTTATTAGAATTCGATTGGCGCAAAATAAGCAATCAAAGATAAGTAGAAAATCAATAATTTGACTTGTTAAAATATTAGCTAATTCAACAATGGAAAGCAGTTAATTGCTTCATACAAATAGATTAATTTACTCAAAAGTGTATATAATATTCAGAAATAGTAATGGAAATGAAAAACATAAAAAATAGCAATTTTTAATAAAATAAAGTAATGTGTAGCAATATCAACACTATATTCAAGCAATAAAAAGGTTGAAAACTATAAACAAGGATTATTACGTTATTCTGCGATTAATCCAAAAAAAAGTAAGACACTATACCGGATGGTCATGACTCATATTTAATCGAGATTACTTTAATACGTAGTTAGAGGAAAATAATAAGAACATGAGACATTATTCAAGAAAGTGCGTTTGATAAAGTCCTGTTATTAAAAAAATTAGTCTTCCAAACACATGGTATAATATTCCAACGATAAGACTTTTTGATTTTCACTTAGGAAAATTGTCTGAGATGTAGTATTTGTTATACAAATACTTATTTTGATATTAAGCAGTTACGAAACATTGAAGCTCTGCACGAAAACATTTTTTGGTTTAAACAGAAAAATTGTGAAAAACTAAATCAATAAATTTCATCAGCGTGTCTGTCGGCTTCTGAAAATATTTGTAGCTAGATCAAACACAAAAAAGAATAGTCACCCAATTATTTTCTATTACCAAACTGAAACGCAGTTATTAAGTGTGTTTAGCCCCACCTATTTTCCAATTCGATGCCTACACAATTACGCAAATCAGATCGTATGCATATTAGCTCGTGGATTCAGGAAAATCAAAAGTTGTCTAGCCGAAATTCTGGTATGAAAATTTTTATCTACGAAAAAAGAAAATGAGAACTTTTGTCGGAGCTTTTGTGCTTATTTTCTTGCTCAAACTACAAGAAATTGGTAAGTATCGTAGAAATAATCCGAAGAGTGGACCACTGCGATATTCCTCGTATGCTATCGAAATATTCTCATATATTCCGTCAGTCTTTCTATGTATTTCTAAGTATTGCAATATACCCTGAAGTGTTCAAAAATATTCTAATTGTTATTGATAATATAACCCTCTAACGGTCAAATCTCTTAAATTAAAAAAAATGTCGGATAATTTTTTCAATATATAGACATGAACAGCACAATTCCAATGTAACGATACATTGCATCAACATCAAGATTGAACTAAGTGTTAATGTTTCTGGTTCTGGCTGATTAATTTATTTTTGTGGCAGTCATTCGCATTATTTCAGTTGAGAAGAAAAAACAAAATTTTTCTTTTGGCCGCTTGTAGCTCTCTGATTTCGGATGGCAGCGAAGTATCTCCCCAGACAAATACTTTATTCCAATGTAGATTCGTTGATCGTTGCTGCCAAGTTATTTTGGAAAAATCTGTTGCATCCTTTTTCATCACCTCAATGCCTGCTAACCAATTAGTCATTCTGTAAAACAAATCAGTGAAATAATTAAAATAGTAATTTCAATAATAAAAATCTATGCGTTTTGTTGAGAATCCGTCTCTCCAGTAGAAAATTCATCTTCGTTAAAAATTTTTGATTTTAAATTAAGATTAAAATATTTTTCAAAGACTTAATTTACTTTGTGGAAGCAGTGAAAATTTAATTTGATTTGTAAAAAATTGAACAATTGTTTTAAGGTCATTTTTAATTGAATTTTAACGGCTTTGTTGACAGTTTTTTTGTTGTTGGAAAATTCAAGCAAATTTGGTTATAAAATTCTTTTCTTTAATTGAAGTTTAATTTTTAACTGTCGATTAGCATTCTATTTTTCGCTAAGTGAACCTAAAAAAGTTTGTAGGGATTTCTAAACATTTAATAAAATTAAAACATTTTAGGTGATTTAAAAAAATTCTAGAAAATTTTTAATTTATATCAATAGTTTCAATGAATTCTCTAGAGAATTTTATAGATTTTACGTATGTTAAAATAAATCCAAGTAATTTTAAGAATTTTTGGAAAATGTAGATGTATTTCAAAGTAGTTTATGGTAATTTAAAAGTCGTGGGTTATTCTAAAAGATTCCAAGGCATTTTCAAGAGGTTTGAAAAGTTTTAAGGGACTTAAAACGTTTTAGTGAATCCTAAAAGATTCCATAAAATTTTCAATTTATCTCAATAATTTAAAACAATTTCAAAGAATCTAAGGTATTATAGAGGATTTCAAAACATTTTAGTGCATCTAAAGAATTTTCCATTGATTTCACTAATTTGAAAGTACTTTAAAGAATTTTATAGATTTATAGTTGATTTAAAACCATCAAAGTCAATTTCAAAAGTTTAAAAAATGTGAAAGTATTTGAAAATATTAAAAAATATTTTAGCCTTTTTGAAGTATTTCAAGATATTTTAAGGAATCTTTGAATTAATTTAAATATTTTAAGGTATTCTAAAATATTCCAGGGCATTTTTTCAAGATTAGAAAAGTTTTTTTTATCTATCACAGTTTTTTCTTTAAATATGCACGCAACTATGGACTATGCATTATTTCTGGGGCGGCAATAATGTAGCCTAAATCTTGATTAAATTCTTTTAAGTTCGTCAGAATTCCTAAAAATACCTTGAAATTTAATTCAATTGATTTTTTAAGTTTTTTAAAAATTTTTTAAAATTAATTTTTAAGTATTTAAAAATCTCATAAAAGAATCCATTAAACCTATCTAAATTTTCGTAAACTATTAACAATCTTTGTAGCATTTTGAAGTGACTTAGATTTTTTAAAATGCTTATGAATTTCATAATCCTTTTGAAATAATTAGAGGTCCTAAAATTGCCATACATAATTCTGTACTCACACCCGGTAAGCAAGAATGAAATTAATGCAACTGGCATGCAGTTCGTGCGAAACTTAAGAGGTAAGACGCTAAAGGACAAATTCAGTTATCAGAAGATTATCGAAGAATGTAATAATGATTTTTCTTATACTTGACGATTGTTAATCGACAGTAAACAACAAGATCGTTTTAATGAAATATGATGAGTTTTGTATATATCAGCATTTTTTTTACAGAGTCGTCACAAAATCAAAAAGGAGGGAGAGAAAGAGGAAGAAAAAGAGTTAGCAACCCCACAGTTTCTGGTGAATTTATTGAGGATCAGGCTTTATATAAAGAATTACGTCGAATTTCGAATATGGGGGGTTATAGTGAACCTTACTTCCGCACAAGTCTTGATGCGGGGTCTTCACAACATACCTCTGCGACTCCGACTGCACAACGACATACCCGGAGAGTTCGTACACCTCGACAAGAAACATTCCGTAAGTTAAACGTTTATGTATTTTGTTAAAAATTCAAACAATTATTGGCAAAAAATTCTTTTCTGTGATTTAAAGTTGTGAAAAAATAGCAAAAAATTTCCATTGGCGTTTTTACCGCTTTGATTTTCGATGGCAGCGAAGTATCTCCCCGGAAAAATACATTATTCCAATGTAGATTCATTGATTGTTGCTGCCAAGCTATTTTTGAAAAATCTGTCGCATCCTTTTTTATCGCCTTGATGTCTATTAACCAATCAGTAATTTTGTTAAACAATTCAGTAAAATTATTTCAATAGTAATTTGAATAATAAAAATCAATGCGTTTTGTTGAGAATTCATCTCTTTTAGTAAAAAATTTGTGTTCGTTAAATATTCGTGATTTTGAATTAAGATTTAGCTATTTTCTTGTAAAAACAAATTTACTTTGTGGGAACAATGAGAATTTAATTATAAAAAATTCTAGAAAATTTCTAATTTATTTCAATAGTTTTATAGAATTCTAGAGAAAAAATTCTAGAAAATTTTATAGATTTTACGATAGTAAAAAAAAAGGTAAGAAATTTTTAAAATCTTTGAAAAATGTAAATGTATTTTAAAGTATTTTAAAGAAATTGGATAGCTGTAGGTTATTCTAAAAGATTCAAAGGCATTTTCAAGAGGTTAAAAAATTTTCAAGGGATTGAAAACGTTTTAGTGAATTCTAAAAAATTTCATAAAATTTATAATTCACCTTAATGATTTAAAATAATTTCAAAGGATCTAAGGTTATATAGAGGATTTTGAAATCTTTTAATAAACCTTAGAAAGGTTCGAAGAATTTCCAGGTTTTTCCAAGAATTTTGATGGTTTTAAAAGATTTTTAAAGGTCTCAAGTTATTTAAAGATATTAAAATATTAAGAAACAAGCTGAAGAATTTGCAATTGATTTCACTAATTTGAAAAGGCTTTAAAATTTTTTATAGATTTATAGTTGATGTAAGACTATCCAAGTAATTTTCAAATGTTTGAAAAATGTGAAAGTATTTCAAAATATTTAAAAATATTCCAATTTTTTTTTTTGGGTATTTCTAGATATTTCAAGGAATTTCTAATTAATTTAAATATTTTAGGATATTCTAAAAGATTTTAGGGCATTTTCGTGAGATTAAGAAATTTGTTTTTATCAATAACATTTTTTTTCGAATATGCACGCAACTATGGACTATGCGTTATTTCTGTGGCGTCATTAATGTGACTATACCAACAAACGAAGTCATGCAAAATATCCTCAGTCTTGATTAAATGCTTTCGAATCCCTTAAAATTTCTGGAAATACCTTAAAATTTAATTTAGTTTATTTTTTAAGTTTTCTAGAAATTCTTCATAATTAATTTTTGAATATTTGAAAATCTCATAAAAAATCTATAAGACCCATAGAAATTTTTGTAAACTATTAACATTCTTTGTAGTATGTTAAAGTAACTTAAATTTTTTTTAATGTGTAGAAATTTTATAAACCTTTTTATATAATTGGAGGTCCAAACATTGCCAAATATAATTCTGTACTCGCTCCTGGCGAACAAGAATAAAATTAACGAAATTGGCATGCAATTCGTGCGAAATGTATGGGGTAAAACGCTAATAGACAAAGTCAATTATTAGAAGATTTTCAAAAAATGTAATAATAATTTTTCTTATACTTGACAATTGTTAATTGCCGATCTTTAACGTAAATATCAGCAGTTTTGTTTTTACAGATTCGTCACAAAATCAAGAAGGAGGGAGAGAAAGAGAAACAGGAGGAGCTAGCACCCCTTCAGTTTCGGGTGAATTTATTGGGAATCCATATTCATATGATGAACTACATCAGATTTTAAATACTGGGGGTTATAGTGAACCTCACTCTAGCACGAGTCTTGGAGCGGGGTCTTCGCAACATACCTCTGCGATTCCGACTGCACAACAACATACCTTTGCGACTCCGACTGCACAACAACATACCCGGAGATTTCGTCCACCTCGACAAGAAAAATTCCGTCAGTTGAACGTTTATGTATTTAGTTAAAAATTTAAGCAATT
>JAUELO010017452.1:0-11198 GCA_032357855.1 Amphibolips quercusostensackenii
TCCTAGGTTGAGCAAAGGCCGGTTTTGTCAGGGGTTTGTTACCGGGTGGTCTGGCATTTGAGTATCTATTGTGATGCTTTTCCCTATACCACACCTCAGACTCTAAGGCTTCCTGCTGTGCTTCGTTCAAAATACTCGGTCGGAGGGGACGAACTTGTGCGCCGATTTCATCGTTTAAGTTCATAATGTATTTTTGAATTGACGATTTGTCCTCTATTTGAATTGCTAAGCGTCGCGAAGTTGGATTTGATTGTTCGTTATGGACCGCGTAAATTAGTTAATTATAATGCTGCTAAAAACGCATATTATGTTTCTGAACGGTCTCCATCCCTGCTTGCTTGCTTGCCGGATTCAAGTTTTGACCAACTCAACTCAACTGATGATGCCTACATGTTGCCTTAAGGCGGAGAACAACTGAACATAATTATCTATTGAGCTAAAGCGGATGGCGCGTTTTGCTTGGTCTTCAATTTTTTCGGCTATTATAAAATCCAAAAGTAAATCCGGCTGCGAACATCTCGATTTCCCACGCTTGACTGAGTTGATGAAGTCCTTGACACCGGCATCATCATGTCTTGTCAATTCTTCGACGGTTCTGATGAGATTCTCTGCGGGAATAGACGATGTCACGGGAATGGACGTTATCTGTAACCGATTTGCTTGAGAAGTCGCGAAATTTCTTCGCAGAGTCGGGGATGTAGAGCTACTTCTAGACTTTCGGCCTTGAAAACGATTTATTCGCACGCTTTCCTGAGGATGTTGGGTTGCTGCCTGTACACTCTGCCTGCAATTTTCATCCTGATCCGTTCAATTATTTCCTAGTGGAGGAAGAGACGAATTTTCTACTTTTTGGGTATCGATATTTTCGCACGGGGGATCTTTTAGTTGTTTATCTTCTTGCGAAGGAAATGAAGAATTTTGAGGTTCTGGCAAAACACGATTTTCGCATCTGGTACCTTTTTTCCTTTTTCTGAGCTCTCATCTTCTATTAAGAGCATATTTTCTTGCTTCGCGAGACATTTGATTTCTCGTGCGCGCTGAGCATTTTTAGCGTTTAAAATTCGAAGCGCATCTTCTATCTTCTTTTGAAAAGTTTCCGTACTACTTAATTTTTCGACAATAAATTTAATGGGGTCATCTAACATTCCGAATGCTTTTTGCGAACCGCATGCTTAATCTTCGTTGCACGTTTCTCGAGTCGTGAGAAAAAATCGGTATCGGGATTTAGGTTACCTAAAGATTCTTCACTTGTTACGTAGGCGTTTGTTAAAGAAAGAAGCCGCGTATTGCTTCTTACTATTTTTAAATTATTACAATTTTTTCTAAACTTACGCAACAGGAGTTTGAGAATCGCTGGCGCAGTTGAGAATCGATGGTAGGCTACTGACGTTGGCAGGATCAGGCGGGATGCTGCAGCTCCGTAGGCAGACAGCTGGCCGGAAAATCGGGAAATTCTTTGCCTCCCGCGGTGTCCCCTTTGAAGAGTTACGTCGCGCCTTTCTTAAGAGTCACTAGTAGCTTCACTAAATTTGCACTATTAGCGTGATCTCTTTTGGCTAAAGATTAATTGTTGACTGATAATCTTTATATGCCCTGGTAGTACAGTTGCGCTATCTTTAGAAACCTCGTAGGTTTTTACACATATGGGACTATGTTGTCACAATTCACTTAACTGCACTTAACTGTCTTAACTTCACAGATTCTTTCTTATCCCCGAAGAACGTTGTATCGATCAAAGGGATCGTGGCCAGGATCGTCAAAATTATGTGACGGTCTAGTGAATTACACTTGTTTATATTGAACATAAGAATACTTTTCTTTATTGACCGAAAGATACAGAAAGACCTGTCCGTAGATATCTTGTATCGTTTACGAGAAAAATTCAAAATATTATTTTTTTAGAAAAAAAAATTTCATGGGCCTCGAAAATGGCTTAGCCCGCATAAAGCTGATAGGATGCCTTTCTTCTATTAGCAGAAGCTTTTTAAAAATATTAGAAAGAATTTTAAAAAGTGCGGTTTCCCGGAAAACCTTTTTCATTTTTTTCATCAAATTTTGAGAACATTAAAAAAAAATATTTTTTGCAAAACCTCACTTTTTTTATTCTTCACAATATTAATGAAAAATTTCTGCTAATCCTATTAGCTTTATGCGGGCTAAACTATTTGAGGCCGGGAGATATTGCAAAAAGATATTGCAAAAGAACAACAGGTAAATTTCATAGAACTTTTGTAGCCATGCAAACTTTTATCTCAAAATTTTTTCGCATCTGTCGTTTTTGCGAGAAAAATGAGGAAATTCGATTTTATGACAAAATCTGGGCACAAACGTTATTTAGTCCGCATAAAATTCACAAGATATCTTCCTTATGAAAATAAAAATTCAACAAAAAATTGGCAAAAAATATAAATGTGTTTTTTGAGAAATTCAACTTTTAATATAATATTTTCAGAAAAACCGCCGCTATTTTGTTTATGTTTAACCTTTTTGAAATTTGTGGTGAATTTCTAAAGAAGACATTGGACACTATCAATATCAAAAAGAAAAGGATAAATATTTCAATTTGGTCAAAAGTATCAGAGGATTTTTAAAAATTTGAAGTTTTTTTAAAAACACAGCACAAAATTCAAATACTTATAACTTTGTAGAAACTTTTTTTTGCAAATTGGAAAAATACATATCGCTTAATTTCCTCTAAAAAACAACATTCCGTCCCCGAGAGATTTTGCAACTTCAAGCGTAGAACCTGACTGATTTGAAATGGATTCAGTCAGGAGTTATGTTAATAATCATAATTCGAACTGCATTTAAAGTGAAAAAATATTATAAATCTTAAAATTCAAAAACTAAAAGTAAAGTAATTTGAAGTAAAAACATTCAATACTGTATGCCGTATACCGTAATATGTATTGCAATATTGTATACAATTTAAAATAAAAAATTTTTAGTTGAACAAGATTTATTTCAAGGCATTAAGAATGGAAATTAAAAATTAAAATCTTGTAATCCAAATTGAATAATTTTATATTTGAAAATGCTCCACGTTGAATATTTAAAATTCTGAGCTTTTAAAATTTAACAATTTGAAACACTTAAAATTGTGCAACTCCAATTCGGATTTGGGGTCATTAAAAAAACGTCCAAGTCGAACTCGTTCAAAGTTACTTAGCTTATTTTTTTTAACGTTACAGTTTGAAAATTCACAGTATTTTTATTTGTTCACCTTTAAGCATTTCCAAATAAAAAATGTAATTTTAAACATTTGAAAATTTGAGGTAGTTGAACTTCAACCAGTTTTAAATTAATTATTCTTTAACAGTAAATTGTTCGCCCTTGAAAATTTGTGCACTGTTAATCAAATTAAAAATTCACGATTGCTACAGAAGGTGCGTTTCAAAATTCTATGACTTTTCCAGGCTTTCAAAGTCTACTTTTGAAAAAACCCAGTCAATTATATTCATATTCAACAAACTTTACTTGTCTCAGACTAATTTACAAACAATTTTGTGTACAATTATCAATCATTTATAAACAATTGTCATTGATATGATTATAGCATTTTTTTAAATTTGGAATTCTAATCATATTATATTTGTTAGTAAAAAATCAATTGGCATAGGTGCGACTAAAAAATTGCAGTTATTTTTTCAAAATTCCACGATATTTCCATGACTTTTTTTGTCTTAAAATATGATTTTCAAACCTTTTGAAGTTTTTTTATAGATTTAAAGCAAATGCATCTAAAATAACTGAGAACGGCAACTAGGTAAAACCCATTTTATTTTCGTAGTGTATACGGATCCGGCATATTTTGCCGGACTTTAATTTTCTCTTCTGGCATATTTTGCCGGATTTCAATGTTCTCTTCCGGCAAATTTTTTAATAACGTCATAATTTTCCGTAAATTATCATAAATTTCCACAAATTTCATACATTTTTACAAACTTCATAATTTTCAATAAATTAAAAAAAAAATATAATTTTTAACAAATTTCATCAATTTCCACAAATTTCATAATTTTTCCGAAAAATCCATAAGTCTTCACAATAATGATAAATTTTAGAAATTATGGTGATTCATCAAACTTTCCATACATTTTTTAAATTATGGTAATTGATGGAAATATACGCTAATTTAAGAAAATTTTAGAAATTCATGGTAATAGATCGATAACTTTTGATAACTTTGATATGACTTCTATCGAACGCATAAACTGTAGTCCAAAATTTGGGTTGAATGACTTTAGATTTCTATGGCTTCTTAAGGTATGTTGGCTTTCCATCTCGCAGGGGGCGGAAAGGCCCCTTGTGTCTGGTTACAGAAATAATGTTAGTAAAACTCCTACCCTTTCTAACTCCTCCCCCGGGGGCACCCCTGTGACTGATTACAGAATTGTTGGTCAAACCCCTACCCCTTTCAAACTTCCCGTAGGGGGGCACCCCTATGACTTGTTACAGAAATAATGTTGGTCAAACCCCTACCCCTTTCCAGCGTCTCGCGGGGGGCGGGCAGGCACAACTGTGACTGGTTACAGATATAAATTTGGTCAAACCCCTACCCCTTTCCAACTTCATGTGGGGGGCGGATAGACACCCCTGTGACTGATTGCAGAAATAATGTTGGTGAAACCTCTACCCCTTTTCAACTTCCCGTGTGGGGAGGCACCCTGTGACTGGTTACAGAAATAGTTCCGATAAGGAAACTGCTCTGACTACAAAATACGCTGCAAGCGAAAATTATAATCCGGCACATTTTAATGGAGATCAGTTTTTGAACTCCTTGGAATGATTCTTGAATTCCTTGGAGTCCATCATAATTTCTTTGAATTTATCGTAATTTCTTTGGAATTCTTTATAATTCAAGCGGAAATTTGATCACATTCGCCGGCATTTCATGTTGGACTGAGCGGTTGCGGGGGAAGGGAATACGAGTACAGATATCTGCAGACGAAACACAACCTCCGCCTGTCATCAAGATCTCCCTTTAATTTTCTATTATGCGACATACTTTTCCAAAAATCAATATTTCCACTCGTTGCAGCTAATCTAGAATTGTTTGGAATTCATAATAAATTGTTTGGAATTCATACTAAATTCGTTAGAATTCAATTTAGTACACGACAAAATATACCGGACGAGAAAATTAAAATCCGGAAAAATATGCCGAAAGAGATAATTAAAATCCGGCATATTTTGCCGGAACAGAATACTTAACCAATTTTTAATGACTTTTTATTTTGAAAAATTTATTTTTAAGGAAAATTTAGAAAGATTTCAAAACAATTCAAAAGATTTCTACAAATATAAAAAAATCTGGAAGATTTAAGGGCAATTTTTATAATTTCCAAAGTTTTTTTAAAATGTTAGGAAAAATTTAAGTTGGTTTAAAAGATAAATATTTTTAAAGCTTCTAACAGTTCTAAATATCTTTTAAGCTGACACGAATTTTTCCTAAAATTTTGTAGAATTCTGTCGAATGAAAAAATTATACTTTTTTGACATATCTGAAATCATCAAAAATCTTTTTTAATTTTCTCAAGCATCTATTTTATTTATATATTTATTTTATTATATATATTTATGGTATATATATATATTATATATTTTATTATTATATATATAAATTATTAATATATTTCTATAACCTTAAAAACAAGTAAACAAATCAACCTAAAAAAAAAATATTTATTCGAAATTTTTATTTCGTATTAAAAACTCTCCTCAAATTATAATTTGGGTGAAAATTCATCTTTTCTGGTTAAAAATGCGACTGATTGAAAATTAATCTTTTTTGGTCGAGGATTTAACTACTTTCTTAAAAATTCATTTTCTTTTGTTTAAGATTCATCATTTTAGTTAAAAATTCATTCATTATTATTTTATTATATTATATTATTATTTCTTTTTCTTTTTAAGGATTCAGCTGTTTCGTTACAAATTTGGCTTTTTGTCATAAATTCAACTATTTTTCATTCAAAATTAAAATTATTTTTAGTAGAAATATCATTTATGTTATCTGAATAATATATCCAATAATTTAATAATAATAATCAATGGAACAGAGGTCTTCAATACTTTGAAATACAAAATTTAGTGTTTTCCACAATTTAATCAAAAATTTTTATTTGAGTTTTTGATTTCAAAAAATTTTTATTGTCGATCACCAAAATTAATCGCCTGTTTCGATAATTCTAAACACATGCATGCGTGCGCGTAGCGCGCTTTTGCTACTTGTTTATTAAAAAGCGCATGGCGTCATTTTTGATTATTTTTTAAAACCGTCTCGAAATTACTTGAAACAATTTGAAACTATTGTTGTCGGGAAACCCGTATTTATGATTAGATTAATTTGTCGTTCCTTTTTCCTTTCGGTTAAAATAAGAAGTCTGCAAACTTTAGGGTTATAAGAAATTTAAGATTATCTAAATACTATATTTAATAATAAAAATAATCATCATCATCATTATTGGAAATATGGTACTAAGGTACCAAAAATTTTAATACACTCCAAAATATTTAAAACAATTCTTAAAATTCCTTGGAAAATTGAAACTGATTTTTGATACTGAAAAATAAATTTTGAGAAAAAAATTGATAAAAATTTTAAAACATTTTTAATTATTCCCTAAAATTTCGGAAAAAATGTGGATTTCATAGCAAAAAAAATTTATTAGCAAGATTACAAAGTTTTATAAAATATTCAAGTTTAATAAAATAAGAGGATTTTTTCGGGTTTCAATCGTGTCCTTTTATTTTATTTTTTTTATTTTATTTATTTGGTTCAAAATTCGTCTTTTTGGTTTAAAAATCAACCTTTTTTGTTAAGAAGTACACTATTTTCTTAGAAATTCGTTTTTTTTCTTGGTTAAAAATGCAACTGGTTTAAATTGATTTTTTTTCATTAAAAATTCATCATTTTAGTCAAAAAGTCATCTCTTTGATTGACAATGTAGTTGTTTCGTTAAAAATACGTCTCTTTGGTAGAAAAAATTATTTTTGGTAGAAAATTGGTCTTTGTTGATAAAAATGTCATTTTTTTTGTTTAAAAATGCAACTGGTAAAAATGAATGTTGTGTATTTAGGATTCAGTTATTTTGTTGAAAATTTGTCTTTTTGTGATGAATTCAACTGTTTTATCATTTAAAAATAAAATATTTCTTAAAATTCATGGGATAATTTAAACTGATTTTTTTGTTCAAAAAAATTAATTTAAATAGAAAATTGACAAAGATTTCAAAACATTTCAAGTGATTTTTAAAATCGTCAAAACAGAATCTAAAAGATTTGAAGGCATTTTTTTTTGTTCAGAATTTAAAGAAAAATTGGAAAAATTAAAGCCATTTTAAAAGCTATTGAGACGATTTTAATGTTTTGGAAAAGATAAAAAAATAGTTTTAAATTTGAAAATGTTTACAAAAATTTAAGACAAAATGTAAATTTTTGAAAAATTCTTTTTATTTTGACAAACTAATTGTTAAAGAAAATTTAAAAAGGTTTCAAAACATTTCAAAATATTGCTACAAGTGTAGAAAAAAATTCGGAAGATTTGAAGGCATTTTTTTGATTTTTAATGATTTTTCAAAATTTTAGGAATAATTTGAGTCGAATTAAAAGATATATATTCTTAAAACTTATGAAAGACCTAAATATCTTTTAAACTGTCTCAAAATTTTCTTAAAATTTTGCAAAATCCTGTATAATAAAAAAATTATACTTTTTAGACGTAACTGAAATCTTCAAAACTCTTTTTGAATTTTCTCAAGAATCTTACAAAAAATATATTTCTATAAACGTGACAAGAAATGAACAAATGAATCTTGAAAAAAAATATTTATTTAAAATATTTATTTTGTATTCAAAACCATTTATCTCCACAAATTATAATTTTGGTGAAACTTTTTTTTCTTTCTTCGTTGAAAAACTTTTTTTTGGGTAAAAATTAAACTATTTTATTCAAAAATCGTCTGTTCCGCTTAAAAATGCCAATAATTGTAAATCAATCTTTTTTGGGTCGAGAATTTAACCACTTTTTAAAAAATTCATTTTTTGAATAAAGATTAATCATTTTAGTTAAAAATTTATCTCCTTGGTTGACAATGTCACTATTTCGTTCATTTTCTGGTAGAAAATGCACCTATTTTGTTAAAAACTCATATTTTCGTGCTAAAAAATTTAACTGCTTTGTAAAAAATTTGTATTTTTTTTGGTTTGAAATGTAACAGGTAAAAATGATTTTTTTGGTTAAAATTTCAGCTGTTTTCTTAAAAATTTCTCTTTTTGGCATGAATTTAACTATTTTTAATTTAAAATTAAAATCTTTTCTAGTTAAAATATCATTTATGTCATCTAAATAATATATTCAATAATTTAATAATAATAATAATCAATGTAACAAAGGTCTTTAACACTTTGAAATACAAAATTTACTGTTTTTCTCATTTTATTTCAAATTTTTTATTTTTAAAAATGTGTATCGTTGATCTACAAAAATTAAATACTACTTTCGAAATTTCTAAAAACATACACGCGCATGCGTAGCGCGCTTTTGCTGTCTTGTCCATTTATTAAAAAGCGCATGGAGACATTTTCGATTATTTTGCGAAATTACTCGAAACAAGTAAAAACTATTTTTGTCAGTAAACCCGTATTTCTGATTGGATGAAGCTGTCGTTCCTTTCTCCCGTTTATAATAAGAAGTCTGTAAACTTTAGGTTTATACGAAATGTAAGGTTATCTAAATAACATATTCAAGTATAATAATAATCAATGGAACAAAATTTTAAAATGTTTAAAGAGAATGAAAATATTTCTTAAAATTCATGGGATAATTCAAACTGATTTTTTATTTTGAGAAATTAATTTTAAGAGAAATATTTTAAAAGACTTTAAAACACTTTGAAATATTTCCAAAATTGTCAAAACGAAATGGAAAAGATTCTTAGGCATTTATTTTTTATCTTTAAGAAATAAATTAAAATTCATTTTATAAAAAAATTTACATTTAAATTGGTATTTAAAACATTTCAAAAGATTTCTACAAATTTTGAAAATATCTGGAAGACTTAAGGACAATTTTTTAGATTTTTTAATATTTTTCAAAATTTTAGGAATAGTTTAAGTAAATTTAAAAGATATTTTCAAAAATTCTAAAAGTCCTAAATATCTCTTAGACTTACTAAATTTCTTCCTAAAATTGTTCAAGATCCTGAAAATTTAAAAATTATACTTATTCGACATCCAGTTAATAGCTCAAATCTCAAACAAAAAATTTTTTATTTTCTTCAAAATGTTATGATAACGATATATGTTTATAAACTTGAAGAAAATAAACAAATAAACTTAAAAAATAAATGTTTATTTAAAATTTTTATTTTATAATCAAAACTATTAATTCTCTAAAATTATAATTTGGGTGAATTTTTTTTTTCTTTCATGACTGAAAAATCTTTTTTCCTATAAAATTAAAGAGTTTGGTTGAAAATTGGTCTTTTTGGATTAAAAATTAATATATTTTTCTTGATAATTTCACTATTTTGTTGAAAATCCGTTGTTCTGGTTAAAAATGCAACTATTTAAAAATTAATCTTTTTTGATTAAAGATTCATTATTTCAGTTGAAAATTCATCTCTTCGGTTGACAATGTAACTATTTCTTTGGAAATCTGTCCTTTTAGTAAAAATAACCCTATTTTGTTGTAAATTCATATTTTTGCATTAAACAATCGAAGAGTTTTATAGAAAATTCGTCATTTTAAGAAAAAGGTAATCTTTTTTGGTTAAAAATGCAGCTGGTAAATAAATTTTGCTTTGCTTCAGGATTCAGCTTTTTTGTAGAAAATTTGTCTTTTGAGGATAACTTTAATTTTTTTTATTTGAAATAAAAAATAAATATAATTAATTAAAAATTTTAAACAAGAACAGTTTTCAACCAAAAATTAAATAGTTAAATTTTTATTTTGGGAAATAATTTTCCAGAAAAAAAGAAATTTCAACCAAATGAATAAATGAATCTTCAACTAGAGTAGTTAAATTTTCAACAAAAAAGATGAATATTTAACCAAAAAGATTAATTCCTGCCAGATAAACAAATTTTCAACAAAATACTTAAATTTTCAACTAAAAAAGATACATAGGCAACAAAAAATTTAATAGTCGAATTTTCAGTTAAAAAAGTTAATGCTTAACGAAAGAGATGAGTTTCCAACTAGAATTATAAAATATTCAATTGGAATAGTTAAATTTTCAGTTAAAAAAAAATTTTTACAACTAAACAAAAAACATAATTTGTGAAAAATAGTTACATTTTCAAAAAAAGTGATGAATTTTTAACTAAAGTAATCAATCTTCAACTTTGAACTGAATAGTTACATTTTCAGTTTAAAATAATCTGCCCGCAGCGCGGGCACATTCTTATCGCGCGCTGGACTGTGGGTTCTCGCTCTTTGCGCTCGATGGTGTATGTATCTCGCGCTTCGCGCTCGATAATGTATTAACCTCGCCCTGCGCTCTCGGTCATTGTATTTCCCCCACATTTGTGCACAAACCTTTCAAAATTAAAGATCAAAGCATCGAAAATTGTAATTTTGTGATTGTCAGTTCTTCTTTGTTAAAGCTCCTTCACCTTTAACGAACACATTCTCATCACGTATCTCGTGCTTTGCACTTCATTTTGTGCAAAGTGCGAACCTTTCTATATTAAGTTTAACTCTATTATATCAAATGTATATTACATTTCTGTACTTCGACCTGTGATTGCTTATTCACATATTGCAAAATACAGTACAAATTTTACTTATCATGATTACTTTAATATTTGTTTCTTATTTTACATTTAATTTTAATTTTAGCTACTCTGAAAAATGTATTATTTTAATACATATCTATATTACTACAATTCATAATATGCATTGGTATCTTTGTGGTTGAACAACTCTTGTCTTTTTATTACATTCTCATCATAATGAGAAGGTATTAGTTTTATGCGAAAACTTTTGCGGATTTCTCCAAATCTCTACGCTTCGAGACCCCCTATGTTCGGAAAAATCGTTTTTACGATGGTATCTCTCTGTCGTTGTCGTCGTTGTCGTCTTCGTCTGTATATCGGATAACTTTCGAAAGACTGATGGGATTAGGTTGCGCTTTGGTAAACGTTTCAAGGGACCAAAAAGAGAGATCGAGTTCGTTATCCAGATACTTTGT
>JAUELO010017460.1:0-11198 GCA_032357855.1 Amphibolips quercusostensackenii
AATGCTTGCTTTATAAGCTTTATCGCTGATACATGCTTTTGGTTTAATTACTTTAGATTCATACGAAGAGGAGAACTAATATACTTAAGGTCCTTTCTACGTCTTTTTCATACTACCAGGGGAACCAACATGTTACAGGGCTATTTTAAAACTCTTCGTTAGGGAATTATTTATAGGAAAACAAAGGGTACAAATCATTTATATATGCAAACATACATACAATATATGCACAGATATACATATAAATACAGATATATATATATATATATATACATTCACCTAAAATAAAATTATTGGTAATTATTATATCAGAAAACTCTGATTAGGTCTTATATAAAAATTAAGAAAGAGATTGTTCTATTAAACACGAATCCATATATAATTATTTGTTAAAAAAAGTAAACTACTAAATCCAATAAATTACTCTATCCGATTCTTTGTTATATCTTGAGAGGTCTTTTTAAAAATTAATAGCTCTGTTTCCCTCTCTCTTTTTATGAATAACATCTTCATGAATTCTCTCTTTTTCTTATTTCTCTTATGATAAATAATTTTTACGTCATTCCAATTAAAATAATGGCCGTGCGTTATTATATGCTTTGAAAAGTCTGAATAATACCTAGGACTTCTGTCGAAATTATTCTGACATTCATTTTTCCTAAGTGTGAGTGCCCTCCGTGTTTGTCCAATATAAACTGCATTACAATCTTCACAATTAATTTTGTAAATTACGCATTGCTTATCAAGTGTATCATGTTTACTTTTTCCCAGTTTTATAACCATGTTACTCTTAAAAGGAACTTTATGTATCGTATTTAGACCTATATAATTCAGCATAGAAATTTAAAATCTTCAAAATTTCAACAAAAGAACAACAAACAACAGTGTTAAAAGTATTATAATCTTCCCTGTTTATATTCTTAGGAACATTTTTTGCGTTTTTTGTATATAAAGTTCTATCCTGCACATGTTTTTGATTAAAATCAGAACGATAATGGTTTAAAAAAATAAGTTTTTTACATATTTCAATATTTTTTTCATGGAAAATATGATTTGATAATTTTATGGCCTTATCAATGAATTTTTAATAACACCTATCTCTTATTTTAAAAAGAGTAATTTGAGAAAAAACTAAGTGTTCTTTCTGAGGATATAGTTTTCCTATACCAATTTGTGATAATGTGTCTATCTTTAGTTTTAATTAAAGTCATATCAAGAAAATGTAGTTTCCCTTCGATTTCCTTTTTAACAGTTATTTGAAATCATAGGTGTACACTATTAAAAACATTTAATAAGGTATCAACATTATTTTTATGTACACTAAGTACTAAGTAATCTACATGTCTTGCATAAAAATCATTGATGCTATCGCATCAAAGAAGAGAAAAATGTTATCCAATGGTATTATTATATTATCAGTTAGATTGAAAAGATCTAAACTATTTTTGATTGACGTTTTTGAGATTTCTATCGATTTTTAATGATTTTGTTTAAAAACTTTTCCAGATTTCTAGTTAAGAAACCTATTGCTAAAATAACAGGTCGTAAAAAGTAGTCATTTTTGTGTGCTTCTAAAGGCTATAAGCTAAGGAAAGATCACTATTCGTTGCATTAATATCACATTTTTTAACATTGTTACCTAACCAATTAGTTTTGCTTATTCTTTCTAATATTTTAATAGTCCTTTTTTAAAGCATTTGGGTAGAATTATTTGTAATTAATTAAAAACTATCGTTATCATTCAAGATATGCAACATTTATTTAATATAATCATCTTTATGAATAGCTATTACGACACTTTCTTTACCTGATTTCGTAATCATCAAATCAGGATAATTTTCTAAGAAAGTCTTTGTTGCAGACAAACTTTCGTTTTTTTTTCTAATCAAGATTTAGGGTTATCATTTTTTTGTAAATCATTAGAAAAACGCATAAAATTTGACCTTGAGTCGTCAACCTTATTGTCAGGTATTTTGCAAATATTGGATTCTATGTATTTTATGATTCCAAGTAGTTTAATGTAATTTTTCTCCTTATATTTGTTAATAAAACCATCACCTCATCTTAGAATGCTTATAACTCTTTGTGAAATAATCACGTAAGAGATATTCGAAAACCAAGGGTCTGGTTGCTTTTGAAAAAGGACTGAATGGATGTTTAAATGTAACTTTTGTACATCACCTTGTTCATTAGGAATGCTTAAAAATTTCCGATCATGTTTAATGTTATCCCTAAGGGCAATGTTCTTGAGTTTGATTTCCCTTTCAAAACATTTCTGAAGCTTTTTCATGCATGTTTGCTTAAAAATTTTTTGATAAAAATCTAGACTTCTCTTCGAATTTGAATAAAAAAATTTTGAGTAGAGACACTAAACAATCGATTTTGTTCCAATCTTTAGGGTTTGCCGATGAATATGTTAAGAGTTCTTTTAATTAAGGTTTCATAATGCTCACCTTAATTAAATTTAAAAAATCTATTTTTTTAAAATTTTTGTTATAAAGAATGTTTTATAAGCATTACACGTTTTTAGAATATGCAATAAAAAATTTTTCGATTATTTTTATCTTCTATTTCAGAAAACGTTATGATCTGATTAGATTAGTTCATAATTTCTCACAATTAAAAATTATTTAAATCTCGCGCCCCATGCTTGGTTCTATGCACCATATAATAAAAACAACAATGTTTGGAAAAAGTGCAGCTTGCGGCATGTTATTTGGTCGTCGCGCTTCGCGCTCCGTAATACATTGATCATGCGCTTCACGCTCCATGTTATATGCTATTTATATACAAATTACTAAATTTGCATTCAATATCAAATTTAATTTTATAGCCAAAAAGATTAATTTCTAATAAAATTGTCAGAAATATTACACAAATATTTTCAAATGCTGAAGGAATTTTCAAACTAATAGTTAAATTTTTAGTAAGAATAAATTTTTAACTAACAATAATAATTTCATATAAAAAATTTTAATTTTTAACAAAATAATGTAACTTTTAAATAAATAATTGTAGTTTAATCTGAAGAAGATAAATTTCCAACAAAACATGGATGAATTACTTTTTTAGTTGAAAAAATTAATTGCCAGCAGAAAAATTTTTTAAGAAATAGTTAAATTTGAAAAAAGAAGATTTTTAACCAAAATGATGAATTATAAACCAAAAAGGTTCATTTCCGAAAAAGTAGTTTCACTTCTCACCAAGTAGCTAAAGTTTCATGAAAAATATAAATACTTAAATAAAATATAATAGTTTAAATTTGAAAAAACAAATATTTTAATTTTTATTTAAAATAGCTAAATTTCGCCCAAAAAGACAGATTTTTTTTTCACGCACACTTTTTTTAAAATAATTTTTTTTTGTACCTTGCATCGTTTTTTCATAAATTAAATTTTTTCATTGTTAATGTTATTTTTTACAATTAGAACAAAAACCACGCAGTTTATCAAAGAATAATTAACAACAAATTTGTAGTTTTTTTTGGGGTAAACAAATTTTGGCTATGTATTTTTTTTCCATCTTGTCTCGATTGTCTAAAAATTCCATTTTTTTAAAGCAGTTTTTTACGAATAAAACAAGAACTACGCTTTCTTTCGAAAAGCGATCTGTGACAAATTTGTAGATCTTTTTAAATTGCACAATTTTTCCAATTCATCTTTCTTGCATCTTGTATAGTTTGACCACAAAATGAAATTTTGTACTATTTTTTGTGCAATCAAAATTTGAACTTTTGATTTTCCAAAAAGATTCTAAAAGTTGTCACGATAATTTTGTTGAGTGTTTAAGCAAAATTTTTTTTTTCTTTTTTTGATTTTTTCGTGTCGTGCGTTGTTTTGCTTTAAATTTTAATTTTTTTTTG
The DNA here is from genome assembly GCA_032357855.1 of Amphibolips quercusostensackenii. Lineage (NCBI taxonomy): Eukaryota > Metazoa > Arthropoda > Insecta > Hymenoptera > Cynipidae > Amphibolips > Amphibolips quercusostensackenii. The sequence continues at coordinate 3,863 of JAUELO010017460.1, forward strand.
TTTGATTTTGCAAATGCTGTAACTTTGATTCTTTGATTTCATTGAATAAAATTATTGGGATAAATTGTACATTTTTTGCGTACTACAAGTATCTGCGAACAGAAGCTTCAGATCTTAAAAAGATTTTTAAAAATTTGACAAAAACAGGGAAGGTGGCAAATTTCGCATAAATCTAATACCTGCTTTGATGAAAATGCGAAAACATTTTACTGCAATTTCGTGGTGCAACTTGTGCCATTTTTCCATCAATTAAATTTGTTTATATTCAATTTTATTTTTTGCGATTTGAAAAAAAATATGCATTTCAACGTGAAGTGGTTTTAAGATAATTTGTAGATGTAATTTAGGCAACATTTTTCAATAGTTAAAATGTTATTTTAGAATTTGTCGTTTTTTTAAAAAGGTAATTTTTTTCATTCCGAAAATTAATTTTTTTATTATCAATTTTATTTTCAGGAATTAAACTGAAACTACGCATCCTATCAAAACATGATTTGTAACAAATTTTCTGATCTTTTGTTGCTAAACAAATTTTGTCTCTTGATTTTTTCGCAGCTTGTATTGTTTAGCTTAGAATTTAATTTTTGTTTTGTTTTAAATACTGTTTTTACGAATAAAACAATCTTTGTCGTATCTTGCATAGTTTGACTGAAAAATGGAATTTTTTATTTTTGCTCATTTTTTGTGCAATCGAAATCAGAATTTTCAATTCAAAAAAATTCAAAAAGTTACTAATAAAGAAGATAGCTATAAACTTTCACAATTTGTTTTAATAATTATTTTTGCTTAATGGAAACAATTGTTAACTCACTCGAAGTATAAAGTAGACAAATTGCTGAAAATTTTAGATAAAACCGCAGCTTCGTAGCATCAGTCTGAAAAAATATTATGACGAATAATATTAAATTGCGTAAACAATTATGCTGTTTAACACTTATTGAGTATTATCTCACTCTGATTAAAAATTCTGTAAGGAAATTGCTCTAAGCAATGATAAATTGTTTGAACAATTTATATAAACATCTAGCTATCAGTATATAGAAGTGTTTTATGTACAAAAAACAATTTGCATTTAAAAAACCGCAAAAAATGATATATAGCGCATAAAACTTGCAAAGCCCATTTTTTTACTTACGGATTTCTTGGGATCCTATAAAACATATTTATGGGCTTCATATTTAAAGCGTAATGATTTATTTGTATACTTGGTTAATTATAAAGAGAAGTGCTAAAGTTTAACTCAATTTACCTAATATTGATTATTATGAATGAAATTTATAAAATTTTTTTCTTCATTATGGTAAATACATGTTAAGCTTTATGGTTTTTTTCAAAATAAAAACAAGGACTTATTTCTTGTCGATTTAAAATAATTTTTGGTCAATATGCTTGAAGATTGAAAGAAAAAAGTGTTGAACAACCCTATTCTAGAGTCATAAAATACAAATTGGGGGTGAGCATTTAAAACTCGTAATTTAGAAACGAAGGGGTTAATATAAAAAATGAAAAATATTGATTTCTAACCATAAATGGTATACAGTTAAAAAAATTAAATTGCACAAAACAAAGACTTCATCAAAATTAATTAATTTTATATTATTTTTTTAGAAGTTGCATTTTCAATTAGGCAATGGAATTTTGTAACAAAAAAATTAATTTTTATGTGAAAGACACAATTTTTATTTAAGAAGATGAATTTTCAACTAAACACGATCGATTCTTAAACGTAAATAGAATTTGTAATTTCAAAGTTCAAAAAATTAATTGCAAACAAAGTGTGACGTAATTTTTAAATGTGGGCAGACAGTCCCCGACTACTAACACAATGCTACTTTTTTTAGTCTTTTCTTGAATAAAATGAATAAAAAAAAAACAATAATTTATGCACTACAAAGTGCTAACTTAAACAAGTTTAGACTAGGCAAATCGACATATTGAGAAGTATGAAATAAAAATCATTTTGCCAGTTCAGTATTAATTAGGTATTTTTACTTAAACCACCATCTAACTTTACATCGTTGAGTGCTAAGGGAAAAACAATGGACCAAATGCATGATACGTCGGTCCGTTTTTGCATTATTGTGCTTATATCTTTGTTAAAAAAATTTTTTGTGTATAAGTGTAATTGAAAAATAGTTTTTATTATTTCAGAAGAATTTAATGAGAAAATAACATGATAATAATTATAAGTTATTACGAAGATAATACAAAAATAAAGTTTTGTCTTATGCATGTGGTCATTGTTTTTCCCTCAGCACTAAACTAATTGAAGTTAGCTGGTAGTTGGAGTGAAAATACATAATTGCCCGTTAGATGTATGTTTCCTTAAATGAGGAAAATGCTAGAGGAGCAATAGCTTGCTTGTCGTTAGAGATTACCTATCACCATCATGTAGGGGTCACAACGACCAAACCGTGCGTACGATCTCGTCCTGAAGCATATACAAAGAAAAATCGTGGATTTTTTCGTATATTTGAATAAATTTTTCAAATTAAGAATTTGTAAATCATTTTTTCTCATCTTTTTCAGAAACATCAACCATTGATAGTGAAAAAGTAGAACGCTACAACAGGAGAAGAGAGGAAGTGAGAAAAAAAAGACAAGAAGACTACAAACAAAGAAAAGAAGCAAGATTAAAAGAAGAAGAGAAAAGAGAACGCAACTTTCAAGGCATCCTTATTAAAAATGAACTCTATCAAGCTACTGCGATCCCAAAAATAACTCACGAAAATGCTAAAGAACGAGAAGAGAAATACTTAAGGAAACTAGAAAAAAAAAGAATTGAAGAACAAAAAAAAAAAGAATATGAAGAAGCAGAAAGAGCTTTTAGACAGAAACTAGACGCACTGAGACAAATTGGTACGTCTTCCTCAGCAGCAAATGAAAACACAGACAGAGGCTATTCCACTTCTAAATTCACTAGACGTAAGCTCCGGTCTAAATCTATAACGCAGCCTGAACCTGATTTTGAGCCTTATCCCCAACATGCACATGATAAGCATAATATGCTCAGTTCACTTCAACATACGGACGATCAATCAGAAAGCCATGCTTTCAGAGCGCATACAAACGATTATGGCCACTTTCCTCGAGCTCTACCTCCAGTTGAAGGTAATTCTCTTAGTTTGTTTGAAAAAACTGTAAGCCACCCCGCACCTGGAAATACATACACAGATAACGAAGGATATCGCTACCAAATGCCTAATCATCCTCCTCAACCTACATCTAACATTTGGGGTAATTCACCTACTTTACATGAAAGCACTGTAGGCCATCATGCAACTGGCAGCTTACACATCGACGACCAAGGAGCTTTTCACCAAGTACCTCCCCATCCCTCTCCACCGCCACCTAACATTTTGGGTAATGCTCCTACTTTTGAAAACACTGTAGGCCATCATGCACCTGATACTACATACATTGACGACCAAGGAATTTTTCATCAAGTACCTCCTCATCCTTTTCAACCTCCACCTAATATTGGGGGTAATTCTCCTACTTATAAAAACACTGTAGGTCATAATGCACCTGGCAGTATATACATCGACGACCAAGGAGTTTTTGACGTGCCTTATCAATCTTCACTATTAGCAGGAAATTACGGTCATGATAATTCGCATCAATCTCATAGTATGATTCCTCCAAGTGGGTCTTCTTCTTATTCACTATCAACACCGAATTACGATCATGGTGATTTCTTTCCACCTCATACTCTGATTTCTCCAAGTGAGCCTTCTTTTCAAACGTCAACACACAATTACATTCCTGATCATCATCTTCAGTCTGATAGCATAAATTTTGCAAGTTGGCCTTCTTCTCTTTCAACATTACCACATAATTACGATTACAATCCTTTGCTTCAATCTTCTGGTGCGATTTCCCAAAGTGCACCTTTTCATCAAAATCAAGGTGGTCAGAATTTTCAGACGGATAATTCTTATTCCTCAGAGTTACACGAAAATAGTGGCTTAGATGAGTTCATAAGACAACAATATCCAGATCAAACTGGAGCTTTCGGATATCCCTTTCAGCATTGAAGCTTCTGCTTGAATAGGACAACTATATTGACAATCAATGTAGGAAATCAAGTAGTTGAGAATATCATGTGCCTGGAATATTATACAATTGTACTCAAAGAAATAAATTTCTTGACCACAGGCCTTCATGAGGCGTATTTTTTTGATAATATCCTATCTTCTAATTGATTTTGCTTCAGGGGTTGTCCTTAAGGGCACGCGATAATTCAACGTATGGTAAATCGGGTTTAGTTCCTCAAAGTTTTTATTTACAAAAATTAAAATGTAAAGAAATTGAATTTGAAAACGCTATAAAATAGTATAAAGGACGTCCCGAACTCTTTTTTTGAAGGATAATAAAAATAAAATGCTTTTCTGCTGAATGAACATTTTATGTACGTGCACTATTTGGAGGACAGGATTGGTTTTGACGTCTCTGTCATTATATAATAAAGATAATGTCGGTCTCTCATGTACCACTGGGTGTACTAACACTTGTTCGACACTTCAAATTTGTTTAAAATTTTTTTTTAATTTACAGCGAACAAGGCTAGTTCTGGGACATTAGTTTCTATATTTCTTTTCATTTCCTAAGTTTTTGGCCAAAAATATGGTGTTCTTCAGCAGTTAAGCTTGAGAGAATCGTGTCACTCATAACCTTAAAATATACATACTTTTGCCAAATTAAGTAAAAATTAAATTTTTTAAATTATTTTTCTCATGAAAAGAGTTCAGGGACGCCCGTTGTCATATTCTTTATTGTTCCTAATATTTTTAGGATAGAATATTTATTATTGTAGAAGAAAAGCCGAGGAAACCTAACGCGGCTAAAATCGAGAATTTTCTAAGTATCACATGCCCTTAAAAAGAATTATTTCTGAATTCGCACTTTTCACTTCATTACACTTTTTTACTTTAAAAAAAAATTATTGTTTTGCATGTTTTTAATCAACGTCCCTTTGTTCCTTTTTTTTTGTTTTCTTGCTTATAAATGCAAACTAAGTCCATAGAACCCAATTGAACATTTATTTTTGATTGAAAAGTCAAATATAATATTTTTGGTTTAGAATTCGTCTAGTTTAGTTTAAAATTCTACTGTTTAGTTAACAATTAACTTTTTTGTTTTGAAATGCATACATCTTCGGTTAAGAATTTAACTATTTCGTTCAGAATGGAATTATATTAATGTTGATTAAACTATTTGGTTTTTTGTTAAAAGTTCACGTTTTCAGTGGAACAACAATATTCTAGTAAAAAAATTTATCTTGCATGAGAAAATTTAACTATTTCTTCAAAAATTTATTTTTCTTGGTGGAAATTTTAACTATTGTGTGAAGGTTAAATTACTTTTTCAAAAATTTATTTGTTTTGTAGAAAATTTATGCATTGCGTTGCGGATCTGTCAAATCCATTTCAAAACAGGCAGGCCAGCAGCCCACATGCTCATAATTAGTTTATAAAATATGTTTTTGTGTTTGAAAACTAAAGAGATAATAATTTTTTTCTTAATTAACATAGCGAAATTCTTTTATTTTTCATGAATATTTTGAACTCTTAAAGATACAATGAATTTTCTGTCAATTTTAGTCCATAGCGTGCCATTTTTTCAATCTATGAGACATATATTTATATTAAAAAAAAAAAAGAAAAAATATCGTTCTTAAAAATGCCTTTTTGTGTGAGATATTAGAGAATAATAGGTGCACATTTAGTCTACTCACGATAAATTTGTTGTTTCTTTACTTTTGTAGAAAAATAATTATTTCTGCTTTTTTTCCAAAAGTTTTCATTTTGTCGATTTTTGAGATACAAAATGTTTCGTTTTTTTAGTTAAACTAGTTTCTTGTACTTTTTTAATGTCCACAAAAAATGAAAAATGAAAAGAATAATTGTTGTTTTGTATTTTCAAAGAAAATAAAAATAAATTCTCAAGACCCCTTTTACTTCTTTTTAAAATTTTTTGAAATAATAGGTACTATGTAAAATAGTATACCAACCACACATTTTTCACTCTGTATTTCTTTATTCTTTAGCAGACATTTTTTCAAATGTTTTCTTTTTTTAATTTTTAAAATGTCTCGCGTCCCCGAAAGTCATATGCGAGATCCTCATTCGCTAACACAGTATCAATACTTGTTGCTAGCCTTCTTATGCCTAAGTCGATCGTTCGAATCCGGGCAACAGTAGCCGAAATACAGCAATTGGAAGCAACCTCATCATCAGATGCAGGATCGTTCATTCAAGTTTTCAAAGTTAAGAGAGTATTATCCTTTACTTGACGTTTGTTATCATTATTCTAATTTCGATTATTTAACAGAGGCTGGTTGTCCTAAATAACTGCATTCAAATCAGAAGTTTGTTGACTTCTGAAACCTTAGCTGTTTCTATAGCTTTGCTTTTGCAAGTTTTCTCGTGACGAATCGTAGTCTTGTCTCTTATAATCGCGCTTATCAAAACCACGCCTATCATGACTGTGTCGATCATGTATCTGTTTGTGATCATAATCGCATCTGTTATCGAATTCGCATCAAGGTGAAGGTCCATGGATTGCACTTGACAAACCCGAGTCCTAACCGAGATTTTGCCGAACAATACGAATCAGGAAATACTTTCGAAAATCATTAAAATTGTACAAATAATCGTTCCGTGACATCTTTACTGGTTTCTTATTGTATGTCGGGTATAAATGACCCAATTATTTTTAATTATTTAGAAAGGATTTGTATTAGAATTAGGGTCTTATGAATGTATGTAATTAAAAATGTGCATTTTCATAAGAAATAAAATTTGCAAAAGTTTTGACCACGGATAGGGGTCCTTCTCAGTGCCAGATATTATACTAAAAATAGTTTTGTTAAAGATAACATTAAAATTAAACTTTTATATGCAATATATAACTAAAGAGAATTTATGCATCAACTTATTAATTTTATGTTAAGCAGCTCCTCGCTCTCTCTCTTCCTCTCGCCGTCTCCATCTCTCTTTCTCTCTATCAGCTCCCTCTCTGTGCTCCTTCCGTTTCATTAAAGAAAGTAAGGTTGTGGGGAAGTGAATCACTTCGTAATCCCACAAACACAATATTCACAAACACGTTCAACAAAAACACACACTTTAAAGCTCGAGAAGAATAATTCAAAAACACAGCCGAAATGGTTAAAATTTCAGAGAAATTATCGTTAATATAATAGGATAGTCTTTGACGTAAAAAATAGAGACATCCGCTCGGTTTCAAATCACGAAGAAAACTGAAAAACGTTTTCAGGGATTCTTCAGTTAAACCACAAAAAATTTGAAAAAAAGATGCTTTAATTTTTAAAGGG